>KN837125.1:275233-288039 GCA_000827215.1 Sphaerobolus stellatus SS14 | reverse complement strand
TATAGGGACGCTATACTCATGCAGTTAACCTTCATTGAAGCAAGAAAGTTTCTAGTGTCCAACCGGTTCGCTATAATGAAGGGAAATGAATGCAGGTACGGTGAAGAGGTCAGACATAATTTTCAAATACCAGAAGCTCTATATTTGGTACAAAGAAGCAACTTAACGACATAATATGTTATCGAACTGTCTTCCCTCCAGAAGGCTGAGCCGGCAATAATTCTCTCCGATGCGCACAGTTTGGCAACTTGTTATATCACAAATCAGTTATATTTAATTTTTAGAGCAAGCAAAGACCCGCTTACCGTGAGATTTATTCCATATGGAGAAACTGGAAAGCTCATTCTAAAACTTGGAATATAGGATGACGAAGGATCCTGCCTTAGAGTGATATGTAAAATATGAATATGAATAGTATGAGTGTCACCGCCGATGTACATAGAGTTCCTAGTATGCTCTAAAGCCGCTTAAAAATTATGGGACGTGAGGTATTGGCGGGGCAGACTAGTCATCCCTAGAGATTTGTGCCAGCCTACGGCCGGCGTAGAGCCCGAGACTCGCCGAAGAAATAGTCAACCGTGAAAAGGGGAGAACTCTGGGGATGACCAGTTCGCCGGTTCCTGGCAGCTCTCGAGGCTAGGAATTTGAATTTGAATCTGTCTTTACCGCGGAAATATGAATTAAGTATAAAGTCGACGGGGCTTTTAGAGGAGAGATGGAAGTAAATAAGCCGTGTGAACAAAAGAATACGAGAACTTGGTGTATTATTATGTCTGGCATTTATGTCGTGTGATTTGATTTGATTATTATCGAGCGCGATATTAAGGAAATATTCAGAGAGCGAAGAAAGGGAGGGATTCACGATTATTATTTTCAAACGTTTCGACTTTGAAATTAGTACTTTACTATACAACGGATTCAGACTCAAAAGAAAGTCCAGCTGTCACGTCGAGGTCAGAGATTAATCATCCTCCCAATCGCGTTGTTTACTACATGTCATAAGATGCTTAGCAACTTCAACAATAAAGAATTACACAACTCGACAAAACGGGTGGGTTATCTATAAGCACAGAATAAGTAAGATAAGATAAGATACGAGAGCAGGGATTTATCATTGGAATCAGATCTGGAAACAGAAAGAATCAAGCAGGCCAAACAGCGATGTAGTGCAATACAGAACGAGATTTGAGTATCGAACATCTTCAACGTCGTCGGGGGTGGACGTCCGGATTAGCTAGCAAATAAAACAATCAAACAAACAAATCAGCAAAAAGCCAAATATCGAACCACAATATTGAACCAAACAATCATCACCCCATCCCCATCCCCCCATGTCCATGCCCCGCATATCCCCCACCATTACCAGCATTCGGATCCTGCGCAGTCCCAAAGCCCAAACTCCAATCCAAACTCCCTAGTCCATCCCACGTGAACGCATCAGCAGCGTCGGAGAAGAGGTCGGTGCCGAGGAGACTGAGGTCCATCTCGAGGGGGCCTTGGTGCGACGGGTTTTGGGGAGGGTACATTTGTTGATGATGACTTTGACTTTGGTGGGAGTAGTTAAGGTGGGTCGGGACGTGTTGCGAGTGGGAATGTGGGTACGATTGGGATCGGGAGTAATGTGTGTTGGGGAGGTGATGGGGATGAGGATGGAATTGCTGGTGTGGCGATTGGGACTGGGACGTATGATGAAACGGCGTATGTGCCTGCGCATGAGCAGGATTACACGAACCAGGCAACGCGCTGTCCATCTCGCACTGCGGCGTGTTGAATCCCTGGCTTGTCGTAGGTGTCTCTGCCCTCACGCTAGTAGGACAAGAAAGCACGTCCGCGTTCTCGTGGATCGTGCGGCGGTCGAATAAGCCTGCACTAAGGCCGTCGCCACCTTGGCCGTTGGAAATCGCGTAAACCTTCGCGCTATGCTTTTCTTCCCATACGCGCAGGAGAGCGTCGATGATATCTTCGTATCGCACTGCGGCGTGCTCAGTCCGCTTATCTCCATTCCCATGTCCATCCCGATAGTCTGCGGAACGAGCGATAGTGTACGACGCCATTGAACGAACGACGCGGCGGATGGCGATTTCTGCTTGCTTTGTGAACCCAGCGGGGGGCGACTCGAAGATGGAGCGGCGGCGCTCGAACTCGTATGCTGCGACTTGGTGTCGCAGGATGAGCATGATGGCAACGACAACCATTGCGTAGATGCGGTCGGGGGCGAGCGAGAGCAGCGGCGTCGGGGGCGGGGCGTGCGATGATGAGGGGCGGCGTGGGTGTAGGTGTGGGCGTGGGGATAATGTGGGCGAGAGGGAGGGAGACGTGGTGTTCGAGGCGGGGTGGCGATAGTGGATGGTGTTCGTCCGCTGGTGCCGCTGCCGCTTGTTGAGCTGTTATTAGGACCAGATTCGCTCATCGCGGACGAGAACTTGTTCCATAGTTCTAAGACACGATGTGCGGCTTTGTTCCCTGTGACGCTCCAGCTCCAGATTGAGCACTTGGTTTCGTCGGACGCCTGTACGAGCGGGATGCCGTAGCACACTATGAGGAGCGAATGCGTGACGTAGATTAGAGCGAGGTAGTGGTATTCGATCTCGAGTGCCGCAAAGTGGATGTGAAAGATATGCGGGGATTCAGCTAGAGAATACATTAGTGAACGATAACGCAAATGTCAACAGAAGAACGCACCTTTGATCGTCTTAAACTCAATCTCCCACTCCCCTAGCTTCGAAAGGAACGCAAAGACCTTATCAACATATTACAGCATCGCCACGCGCGTCTTCGGGGTACTCTGCGCGCTCTGAATAGGACCATCATGCCCTGTCCCGCCCGCGATGGAGCCGCTCAACTGCAGCGTGCCTTCGCCCATCGCGCCCACGATGACGCGGTGCAGACTTGCTTGGAGGGTGAGGAGCGTGTCCGCGATAGACGTTGGAGAGCGCGATGCTGGAGGGCGTGCCGAGCGAGGTGCTGAGGAGCGTTGTGGGCGGTGGATTCGCGATCGTGCCGGCTTCGAGGTGAAGCTGTGGCATGGTTAGCAAGATGTGGTAAATCATACGATGGCGTACGCACATTGTCTCGTTCTTACATATCGCGTACCACGGCCTGATAAGATCCAGATCCTCCGTGGAAAGGTTCGCAGCAGCCGGAGGCGTATTGCTCGGCGCGAGATTGTACATCCCATTCGCAGACAGCCCGAGCCGCCCGCCGTCCGCGCTCTGGGCCATGCGCTTTGCACCGTGGATCAAGAGCGTGACGTCGTTGGCGGGCTCGAGCGGACACATGATGAGTGCGAGCAGGGCGTAGAGGGACTCGATGACGGGGTATGAAGTCGGGTTTGCGAAGATTTGGCCGACGTGGTGCAGGGATTAGGCACGCAGGGAGGAGATGGTGGAGTATGGGAGAGGCGTAGGCCATGTGCGGGAGGCAGTTGTGCTGAGGAAAGGGGAGATCGTTAAAGGGATGCTGGTGGAGGTAGCGAAGAGCGAGATAGCTGGCAGCCACGGCGCGTAGTGGGTTAAGAAGCTGTAACGAGGTTAGCAGTACACGATAAAAGAACGAAGTCCACGCACTGTTGTTTGAGCTGGAGTGCATCCCGCTCTGAATAGCACACGTCATCTGCGCCCGTAGGCTCAACGTTGATTGGCACTCATGGGGTTCTGGGGCACTCTTGATGTGGTGTTGGGGTGCGCGACGCCGGGAGACGTGGAGGAGAGGTTGGCGGTGGGATATGCGCCTGGCCAATCAGGTTAATCCGCGTAAGGCGTAGCGGTCGGCATACTTACTTAGGTGGGCTCTAATATTAGTCTGTCACGCTTCACCGTCACCGTCAGGGTTCTTGCGGCGGGCCGTGCAATGAGTTCTTCATACAGACTTCCTGCAATCAAACACTGCACCGGTATTCCATCCGCAATATTGTTTCGTTGGTGGTATTGACATATTTCACATCGCTTTCCGTGGTCGCATCGTGCCTTTTTAATCCCAAGTTTGTTTTCTAAGTTTCTCGCTTATTCGTTGTCTATTCCGTGTTTACCCTGCAATCTGCTTTATTTCATCTTTTTCTCGCATTCCGCTCGCCCTTCCGTCGTTATCCTCTCAAGGTCATACCACGGACTTTACCCTGCCACGTTTCACGTATGCCCCGTTGCAGGGCACGAATCTCCTTCTTTGCCCTGGATCCGCCATACCAATCCTCCATGAACGTCCTTCGAAGCCGTCCCTACCACACATCGTCCTATATCTATCATCGTCCCATTCCACGTTTTGGTCTATGATTGTCGAGACTCTTTCTTTATCTAGAATGTCTATGGCGTGCCCACATTAATCAACGTTTGTGGAGGCCTACCTCACATCCCAGCCCAGCGTTATTTGTGATGGCATTATCTCTGTTGCAGAGTTCTTTTCTTGCCCCTCATTTTTATTTCATTTAATTCAGCGTCACATCTTGGTTGCTCGTCTGCATTTTGCACCTCGGTCGACCCGCGCTATGTTTCCATAGGAAACAAAAACCATTGGTCGCTGTGTAGGATAAACTGAAGACGAACTATTCCCAGAAAACCATATCCTCCATCAACATTCCCTCCTATTCTCATCCTCCTCGCAGCCCAGCAGAACGGGACACCTCATTAATGAACTCACCTGCGCATCCGAAAGCGGAAATAACCGACTCGGACGGACACACATATGCACCTGTCAATCATGTTGACTTGGATCTAACTTCCATCTTTGTAGATGTCGAAGCTTCAAGTATCCAGGGCATTCGCCGAGCTGGGGAAAGCTTGGGAGGCCTATTTATAATGATTCGTGTGTTTGAGATTTGAATTTGAGGTTTGTGCTGTCATGGGGACCTTTTTATATTTTTTAGCGAACAATAACAGCGGGATATCTCATGCCTTTTTGTTTTGCGGACATCTACTGAGAATGCGCATACCCTGTCCTTGACAATCGAGGTCTCACAAACGGATTTACTACGAGGCCTGTAAGGGAGACGAGCTCCCTGCACTGAGATTCTAATATTAGACAGATAAGATATACCCTTTTCGTTTTGCCTCCGCTTTCTTCACACACGCGTGTCAGCGTCAACTTCCCTTCTCCTTTGTATGCCCCTCCGATGTTCCTCTTTCTTGATTCCTTTATGTTTCTTTTCCTTGTTTTTCGAAGAATTCTCATGAACTTACAAATCCCCAAGCATTATCTGACACATTCGTATGTTCCCTCCTTCTTATTCTGTTATCTTTGACTCCTTTGTAGACTCTATGTTCCGTACTCTCCGCTTATTTCCTGTTTTGACTCGCTCAAATCTTATAAA
Organism: Sphaerobolus stellatus SS14; assembly: GCA_000827215.1. Classification (NCBI taxonomy): domain Eukaryota; kingdom Fungi; phylum Basidiomycota; class Agaricomycetes; order Geastrales; family Sphaerobolaceae; genus Sphaerobolus; species Sphaerobolus stellatus. Next base: position 282,737 of record KN837125.1, on the reverse strand, counting down.
ATCATGTATGTTTCGTTTACAAAATATCATTGACTTGTTTTCCTTCTAAATTCTAGTGTGATACTCGAGTCTCCCGCTTCTCTCTCCGTTCTCGACCCCTTTTATCTCTCCTTATCTATTCCAATCCTTGTGTTCGCGGTCTTGCGTTCCACGCAGACACAGTCGACACTTACAGGCCACATCGCCTTGCTAGTATTTGGCATTGTCAGCGGTTCTTTGGCATTCGTTGCCAGTTTGACCATGATCGTATAGCGACTATCCACTGGGGCTTTCGATGAACCTCCTTGCGGTATCGACGGGGGGGCTGTCAATGCTTCTGGTGACTCAAAATATAATTATCAATCACCCCTTCCTATCCTGCGAGCGTCCCAGCTCCAACGGCCTGTCGTATACCAAACGGCCTGTCCAGAAAACGTATGTATAGCTGGCTAGAGTGGAACCTGTACAAACATTTTATTTGGATCTGTGCTGGTCTGGTACGACACTGTGCCGAGCTGGTTCCATGCGTTTGCTTCAAAAGAATTATAAAACAAGTTATTTAAATTTTTCTCAGTCGGACGCTCTAACCATGACTTTTGTGGACATCCTTGCGTTAACGGAAATATATATACCCTGCTCCTGTGTTGATTGCAGATTCTTGCTCCTTTTCCGTCATCATCATTCGAGCGTTTCGTACCCTGTCGTACAGCAAAGACCTTCAATCCAAAAATATAGGCCATCCTGGTGGTCTTCAAGATTTTCCCTGTCAAAGTTTTTGATTCTGGGGCTGTTTTTACGACAGGTTTGGTCTCTCGTGTGTTCTCTATAATTTCAAAAGGTTTCAGGGACTTATTTACACATTCATAATTCCTTGGGCGAACGTTCTACCATGACTTTCTATGGGCATCCGCGTTATCGGAAATATTTAATACTCCTGTTTTGTCATTTCCGAGCTCTGAACCTAACACCCTGTCGTACAGCAAAGACTCTCTAAAGATATAAACTATAGAGGCACTCGTACAGATGTTTCATATCATGTTTTTTTGGGATCCATCTTGGAATGCGACAGGTTTGATCTCAGGCTTTTTCTTTCAAGAGAATACACATTCGGAATCCTTTCGTCTAACGATCTTACTGTGGCTTTCGATGAACCTCCGCGTTATCGGAAAATTTTAATACCTTGAATTTAATAAGGATTTCTCACTCCTGTTTTGTCATTTCGAGTTCTGAACGCAACACCCTGTCGTCCAGCAAAAGAGCTTTCTAAAAACATAGGCTGAACTGGTGGTTGTCTCAATGTTCCCTATCATGGTTTTTTTATCGAGCCCTGGCTCAAGACAAGTTCAATCTAAGGTATTCTCATGCACCAATTCATAAATCCTTCGTCAAAGGTTCTAACCGTGGCTTTCGATGAACCATCATCAGCAAAGCTTGCAAAATGTATATAGCACTAGATAGCCTACCTAGTTTGCCTAGAGGAGACGTCCGTGGTAGACGAGGTAGGCTATTGCGGATTCGCTAAATACGATATATAGCACTATCTATGACTAGATAGCTCTGTCTACCGCTCATACCGCCCCCTACCACCGACGCTAAGACGCACGCGTGCCAGGTTTCCTGATGTCCGCGTTATCGGAAATATTTAATACCTTGGTTTCAATAAGGATTTCTCACTCCTGTTTTTTTTTTTTTTTCATTTTCGAGCTCTGAACCCAACACGCTGTCGTACAGCTAAGACCTCTCTAAAAACATGTGCCATAAGGGAATCCGTACAGATGTTCCCTATCATGGTTTTTTAACTCGGGTCTTTACCTGCGACAGGTTTGGTCTCTTTCAAGAGAATTTAAACCATTATTTACACTTTCGGAATTCCTTCGTCGAACAATCTTACCGTGGCTTTCGATGAACATCCGCGTCATCGGGAATATTTAATACCCAGCTTCTGTTAAACTAATGTCTCGCGGCCTCTCCTTTGCATCATTCGAGCGCTTTGAATAAGACACCCTGTCGTACAGCAAAAGACCTTCGTAAAAACATAGGCTGCACTGGTGGTCGTACAGATGTCCCTGTTCCGGCTTTATTCTTATGTCTGAAAGGGTACAACAGGTTTGATCTCAGAGTTTCTCTTTCAGAAGAATTTCACCTTATTTCCACATTGATTCATCTCCTTCGTTGAATGCTCTAGTCGTGACTTGCAAGCAACATCCTGTGGTATCGGAGGTATTTTATTTAATACCCTGCTTCTGCTGAGCAAAAATATCACTCCTTTTTCGTCATCATCGTTGGAGCGTTCCACACCCTGTCGTACAGCGTAAGATTCTGCCAAAAATGTAGGCTAGAGTGGAACTCGTACCCCTGAGAGCTTCCGTATCTTGGTTTGGTTGTCATTTTGGAGTACGGCAGGCCTGGTATCATTCGTTCTCGTTCTGAAGAATCTTTAAAATTGAAATGGAGCTTTTTCCTTAACTGTTTACAAATTCACGGTTCCCTCATGCAAGATTCTAACCGTGTCTACCACTAGCATACTGTTGCACTCTCTCATAACATTTTTTTCAGCGACATGGAAATGTTCAAATGCCCTGTCGTACAGCAAGATGCTTGTCCAAAAACGTAGGCTATAGGGGAACCCATACACCATTACTGGTCATATGACTCCATATGGAATACGGCTGTATACGGTTGTAAATACAGAGCATACAGAGTTTGGTGACAGTGGCTACTGTATCAGCATCATTAAGACCACTTAGCCCTTGTTAACACCATCATGATAATATAGTGTGTTTCACCAGTGTTTCTTGACCCTTTCTTCAATACCATCACATGTCCGCATATCTTTCCAGTCACTCTCGACCCTTTTTCAATTGGTAGCCATGGCAGGAAAGTACTGTATCTCCATATAACCCTTAAAATTAATGGGTGGTGAGTTATTAATAATTAGTCTCCTACCTTGCCACAATGATCAATCCAACAATCCCGTCACAGAAGAATCACTTGTTGATTTTCATGAACTCATTGGAGAGCATTCTGGTGTCAATATGGCTGCTGCTGTCTATCAGACAATAGATATGCTAGGTCTTCAGGGTCAAGGGAGCAATTCTATATTCCATATTCACTGTCACAGTTACTGAGGCTCACATTAACTTCTAGATTCAATCAATTGTTTCCAATAATGCTGCAAATAACAACACAATGATGGAAGAGTTAGAACATCTCTTTAAGTGGAAAACATCACTTTCAAAGCTATGCATGCCTGTGAGAGATGCCTGCCTCATACAGTCCATTTAGCAGCTTTGAAGGTGCGCAGTATACATATTTTTATGAAATGAATGAGGTCTTAATTTTATAACACAGCTTCTTGAAGGAGTCAGTGGATTATCAGGTGATGATCTGAAGAAATGCAGCACTGCCTATCAAGATTCAGTAACTCTTGCAGTCTCAAAGGACAATGAATTTTATGCTACATACAATGATTACATAGATGAATTCAAGGAGACAGATGTAGATCTGAATGCTCTTTAAAAGGTAAGAACAAATATATTATGGCACAAGTGTCATGTATACTGATAATATATAGTTACAGCGAATTGTTAGAGCTGTTCAGTCTAGTCCGCAATGTCATAAACTGTGGATGGATGAAGTAGATGCAGCAAGACATGACAGTACTGGGAAATTGGATGAAGTCATAAAAATGCTAACTCTTGATGTTTGAACCTGGTGGGCTTCTACTCATCAAATGTGCTGTATGTTCTCTCATTTACTTTGCCTTGTATGATTTACTGACATTGATTAGGACATGCATTGGAATATCATGACATAATTGATTCATATGTTGCCAAGGAGAAGCCGCTTCATCCTTATGAATTATCTAGAGAAGACTGGAAGTCCATTTCACTTCATCAGGAAAGTTGGCACATGTGGCTAAATGGCTTTCTAGCCTGTGGATTTACTATCTAGTGCTATATAGCCTCAGACTGCTAAGAATCACTGAGGATCACTAGACCTCTCCTGCTTCCTAATTCTGTGCAGAGTGTGAAGTGAACATTTCAACAAGTCATGTGCAGTTCTATCTGCCTTTGTCCTTCCGACAGTGTCTTCAACCTTCTGCCTCGAACCACCACTTCGTTGTCACAAACACCAAGCATGGCTGCTATACAAGACCCCATCTGCTAGTGTCTTATTCTTTCTTCGATCTATTCTGACCAATATCACTTGTAAATCAATCTGTACTGGTGCAAGACCTTTCATAATCCCCATGTCCATCCTGCATCTTGCACACAAGCTACAACTCAATTCTATGCTGTGGCTCTATAAATCTCTGGTCTCTCTGTACTCAGTTCTATTCACACAAAGCTTCTGCACTGCTTGCATGCACATATTATGGGGTGCTGGGATCTGTTTTGGTGTGTTATTCCACATTTCTCCATGCAGTACACATTCAGCTGATCTCAGTTTACCATTCCTTTTGTATAACAGTTTGGTATATCTTATATGTTCACACACGACTAACTGAGCTCTGCTTTATTAGAGTAAGGTAGTACAAGGTGTGGTAAAAAGATATATGCCGGCGCCTAATGCGCCGGCATGCTAAATACAGTCGGTTGTGGACACATATGGTGTCCACACTACTTTTAGCTACATACTTGATGTAGCACATATAACTAATATGTTTATTAGTTATTACTTATATACTATAATAAATATATATACATATTGATATAACAGACTATATCTGTTACATTTTGCCAGTACTTCAATTGAGATATAACTAAACTATTTGGATATTTTGACTAATATATTTCCTGGTACATTATCACAGTAACGTTGTTCTCCTTGTCGAGGCTCTCGCTTCATTACTATGGAGACCAACAGTATTTGATAATACTGGTGTAGTAGAGGATGTATAGCAAACCCTTGCATCCAATACGTGGATCAAGCACTGAGGGTAGAACTCGGTGAGCAACAGCTATCAGTAAAACCTGAATACTTACAGATGGACCAGATGTAATAGGGCAACTTGTCAAACCTGTCAAAATAATCACTGAGCTTGCAGTGAGAGTCCATCAAGGCAGTCCACAATTGCAAAGAGGCTGTCTCCAGAAGCTCTCTAATAAAATTTGAGATATCATCCTGAAGGCCTTTGAAAACAGCATTGGTTTCTTTGTTGCTGACATTTGGGTGGTTGCCGTTTGGAAGGTCTTCAGATAACTTGTGACAACATCAGGAAAGTTGGCACAGGCCGCATAACCACCACTAGAAAAGTGGCCCTAGCAGGCCTAGTGAAGACCTTGCCAAACATATCAACATCGTTGAGGCTGGCTAGCTGAGTGCTATCTAGCTTACATAGCTTGAAGCCTGACATTATTAGAATATTAATGCTAGTGAAGCAGAGTATTTGTTTAGCTCATAAATAAGCATCTGTACAGTCTAATAGTGATACTTACAAGTTTATTTAATATTTATTATGTCCATACACTGTATAGTACCATTTATGGGCGTATATGGACCGTACCTGTACTGTCAGGCACTGTGAACAATCACTATACTGTACAGATACTGTACAGGAGCCAACATAAAAAACTGCAAAGTGTACAGCCCTATCTGTATACTGTATGGTGCTGAGCCCTATAGAGTACAAACCTAGGCATGGGGACCACCTGGTCTGATGTACCCCAGGACTGTTGTCCCTGGGTTCTGTGGAGACACAGTGAAGTTTCCTATTTATATATTTGTATTTAAGCAATTTGTAGACTACTTTATGTGTCTTAACATCTACCTTTTCATGCAGGAGAGCCCAGGGAGCAGATTTCAGCTTATTCTTTTATGAACAGAATCAGTTGTATATTAGAAAAAATTAATACAGGAGCTTGTTTCCCAGAATTTAAAACCCAATAATTCAAATTTCCTAATCTTAACCCAAAGTGGTTGAGGAGCTATTGTAAAATGTTTGCAAGGCATTATTTTTTGCAAACATCATGTGATCATGGGAGTCTGCCTTATGTACTGAAAACAGCTGTGCTTATTTACCGCCTCTAACTGGCAGCATCCTGTAGTGCAGAAAAATCACTAAAAATGAACTTTAATATATCTGAAACACTCTGAATTATGAAACTTCTTGTTAAGTACCCTTTTTGGGATGGTGAGGCCTAATCCACATTTTCACTGGTGGAATGCCTAGGGCATAATTCATTGTAATAAACCTTGTACTTAATTCTAATGCACAGTAAATAATTCAATAAATATCTACACCTATTGCCTTAGAATAAATATCTCAAATTTAAGGCCTGAGATCTCAATATCAAGAGTATTTGAGTATCTTTGCTGTAGTGTGAATGCTCTTGGAGTCTCAGCCTCTAGCCCTCTAAGACAGCATGTGTCAACTGGGGGAGCTGGAGAGATGGGGTGTTTGAATATTGTTTCAAAGCAGACTTGGACCTATCTGAGCTTCAAGAAGTAGAAGCTATAGAAGCTGCAGCATGAGGCAGTAGCAGCAGGTACTTGGCAGGAGCACGGCGGCTGGGCGGCTGTGGGTGCCGCTGACCGAGGTAGGTCCGGGCTTCAGAATCCGTTCGTGCTTGTTACTGTAACGAGGGACGAGGTCAACAGCTGACCAAGCGAGAATAGTATTTGTGAGAAAATTAGATAGGTACAAGGATACTGGTGTTGACTACCAATGTGAAGGAGTCCGCCAATATATTACATAATTCGTACATGTCCAAATATGGATTATGAAATTAAATGCTTCGCTGGTTAGACCTGCTAAAAATACGACTTCTTTTTTTTTTTAGTTTAGGAGAACGGTATCCATGATACCAACATGGATACCGTTCTCCTACAGTGTCAGGCGCTAAGAACCGACAACTCCGCTATAGTAGACATGCGGATTGTAATTACATTTTAGGAACTTTTTTTGGGACTCTTATAGATATAAAAATTCACTCTATTTATCTCAGACTTCAAGACTATCAGACTACTTTTCTAAAATTCAAACTTTTTGGGAGGGTGAACCTCAAAAAGTGAATAGCCGAGTGGCGCCGGACGTGATTGGTTCGGCTACCACCGGCTAACATTGGCTCATCGTCACATTGCTTGTTTAAGGAAGTATCCGTGACAATATATGCCCGCTGATTACAGTCAGATACAACTGCTTGGTTATTTTCACCTCCACTAGACCTCCTGATTCGCTATTTATGTTCTTCCATTCTATAGAGCTCTCGAAAGTTCAGGAAAGTATAAATGTAAGGTTCAGTTTTTCAACCCAAAAAGTGAATAAGCGCCCAAACCCCCGAAATTGCAGGATTACGCATATTCTCCCTACTTTCCTTACTAGATTTAATTTTTGCGGCCTGCGGCGCCGTAGTTTGAGTGCTATATGGTTGTCGTCTTTATGTGACTAGCACTGTAAATTATACCCATGGATACCGTTCTCCTAAACTAAAAAAAAAAAGAAGTCGTATTTTTAGCAGGTCTAACCCTACCACAGGGCGGAAGGTAGAAGTCTGCTTTACAAATTTGGGAAGAGGCTGTG
>KN837125.1:250718-261221 GCA_000827215.1 Sphaerobolus stellatus SS14 | reverse complement strand
CTCCATCAATATTCCCTCCTATTCTCATCCTCCTCGCAGCCCAGAAAGGGACGCCTCATTAAGGAACTCACCTGCGCATCCGAAAGCGGAAATAACCGACTCGGACGGACACACATATGCACCTGTCAATCATGTTGACTTGGATCTAGCTTCCATCTTCGTAGACGTCGAAGCTTCAAGTATCCAGGGCATTCGCTGAGTTGGGAAAGCTAGGGAAGCCTATTTATAATGATTCGTGTGTTTGAGGTTTGAATTTGAGGTTCGTGCTGTCATGGGGACCTTTTTATATTTTTAAGCGAACAGTAACAGTGAGATATCTCCTTTTTGTTTTATGAATCTTTATAGACATCCACTGAGAACGCGCATACCCTGTCCATGGCAATCGAGGTCTGACAAACGGATTTACTACGAGGCCATCCCCTTGTTAGTATTCGGCATTGTCAGCGTTTCTTGGGCGTCGTAAACAGGTTCCATTCGTTATAAGTTTTAACGATGTAGAAGTATAGTCAAAGCAGTAGACATACCAAGAACGTACCTCTATCTTCCATCCCGTACAGGTACACTCCGTCAGCCGGTTCATATCAAGGTCGGGAGCTTCAATGGAGAAGGAGTGGGGAAAGAGACTATAAGATTCGGGGAGCCTTTCACGAAGCTGAACGTCGGCCGCGAAATGAAAGAAAAACATACGACGTTGCAGCTGGGATATGAACCTCGATGGGAAACGAAGACGATGGAGGGACGAATACGATGAAAATAGTTCTTACATTGAGTGACCTTCGTAGGATCGACTCTATACACCTCGTTAATGTCTTCTGACATCACCTCTTCACCGAAGTCTCCGAGCTTTATCCGTAACGGTCATACTGGAACACACCGCATTATACAATACAACCTCGCTTCCCGCTCGCGAATAAGACATCCATGCTGACATCCCTCGGAATGTCCAAACACGTAGACGAGAAGCATCTAAGGGCCGTTTTTGTGTGAACAGGAAGAATGGAAGAATAGTCTCAGCGGAGGGTATTTTCAAATCGTACGCCCCGCTGACTATAGAGACGGCAGGTACTCGATAGTGAATTCAGATAATTGGAAACAAACGAATTGAGTTAGACATCTCCAATTTTTACCAGAGTTGTGAACATCGTTACACGATGTTGAAAGACTCCTCGTTGATACAGAGATCCAATCCTGAATAGAACCAGATTGTCGATGTGATAGGTGGCTGTGAAGGTGGCACCCGCACCAAGTGCGTATCCATCCACTGTCGCACGCATAGTTATTGGCAACTGCGTGGCGTGGATAAATATAAACACGTTGCACAGCCTTGGTTTCGACGTGTGAAACCCCTCCCAACGCCAGAGAACACGTATCTTCTAGTTAGCAACCTTCACATACACCAACAGCTAGAAAACAAGCTTTCAAATAATCACTAGAGCACTATAGTGAGTCGTCACAATCACAATGTCCTAATCATCGCTAACCTTCTCGTTTCCAGAATGTCATCAGGCGAAAATTCCAATATCAAGCAATGTCAAGAACAAAATGACCAAAACGATGGGGACACTACTGGCTCAGAGGTACTGCCAGCTTTGCCACTTGCTTGGCTATATCAACTCACTATCTTGACAGTCACAGTTTCGGAGGGGGGATGTCAACAAGCTTGATATAGCCAAATTAATTGACGAACTGCAGATGCATGGAGAAGATACAGCTCATTTGCTGGCAATGATTACCCAGAATCTATTTAAGCAGTTTCAGGAGTCTGGAGACCTCCACTGCCTTGTTCAAGGGATTCATGCCAGGCAGATGAGTGTTAATCTCATCCTGGCAGTGAATACAGACAAGACCACATTGCTCAACAGCCTTGGAACTGCCTTCCACGGACGGTTTGAGCGACTTGGAAACATAGCGGACATTGACAAAGCAATCATCACCAGGCAGGAGGCTGTAGATCTTACCTCAGATGCACACATTCATAAAGCAATGTTCCTCAACAATCTGGGCAACAGTTTTCAGAGTCGGTTTCAACGACTTGGAGAACCAAGAGATATTGAGAACGCAATTCTGGCTAAGCAGGGTGCCCTCAATCTTACTCCAGATGGCCATCCTAACAAGGTACAATGGTTCAACAGCCTTGGAGATGCTTTCTGGAGTCAATTTGAGCAATACGAAGGACTGAGGGACATTGACCAAGCAATTGTAATGAGCCAGAAGGTTGTAGATCTTACCCCTGATGGGCACCCTGGCAAGCCTGACTTTCTCCAAAACCTTGGACATTGCTTCCTGAGACAGTTTCAGCAACTTGGTGACCTTGGAAACCTTGACAAAGCAATTATGGTCTTCCAGCAGGCTGTGGATCTCTGTCCCAATGGACATGCAGACAAGGCTGCATGGCTCAACAACCTTGGAAGTGCCTTCCGGAGTCGGTTTGAAAAACTTAGAGAACTGGGAGGCCTTGATAAAGCAATTCTGGTGGGGCAGGAAGCTGTGGAACTTTGGTCCAATGGGCATCCTGCCAAGGCTTTGGGACTCAGCAGTCTTGGAAACACCTTCTTGACTCAGTTTGATCAACTTGGAGACATCACAGATATTGAGAAGGCAATTATGGCTAATCAGAAAGCTGTGGATCTCACTTCCAATGATCATACAGGCAAGACTTGGATGCTCACTAACCTTGGAACTGCATTCATGAAGCGGTTTAGTCAACTTGGAAATGTGGCAGATATTGACAAGGCAATTGCAATTAACCAGGAGGCAGTGAGTCTTATCTCTGATGGACATCCTGACAGGGCTCCATTTCTCAGCAACCTTGGAAGAGCTTATCAGAGTAGGTTCAAGCATCTTGGAGACCTGGCAGATATTGAAAAAGCAATTTTGGTGAGCCAGAAGGCTGTGGATCTTATCCCAAATGGACATCCTAGCAAGGCTAGACATCTTGCTGACCTTGGAACTGCCTTCCAGAGCCAATTTGAACAACTTGGAAACCTAATAGATATTGAGCAGGCAATTCTCATGAACCAGCAGGCTGTGCATCTCACCCCCAATGGACATACTGATAAGGCTGTATGGCTCCACCATCTTGGAAATGCTTTGCATGCTCAGTTCAAGCAGCTTGGACATCTGGAAGACATTGACAACGCAATTATAGCTTTGCAGGAGGCTGTCAATCTTACCTTTGATGGACATCCTAACATGATCACATATCTTGGCAACCTTGGATGTGCCTTCCAGAGTCAGTTTGAGCAACTTGGAGACCTGGCAGACATTGAGAAAGTAATTATGGCTAACCAAGCCTCTGTGGACCTCACCTCCAATGGGAATGTAGGTAAGGCTGTGAAGCTTACCAACCTTGTAACTGGTCTTCTGCATCAGTTTGAACACCTTGGGAACCTGGAAGACATTGACAAGGCAATTGTGGCTGGACAGGAGGCTGTGGATCTCACTCCAAATGGACATGCAGACAAAGCTGGTCACCTTAACAACCTTGGTGCTGTATTCTGGAGCCAGTTTAATCAACTCAGAGACCTGGCAGATATTGACAAAGCAATTGCAGCTAATCAGGAAGCAGTGCATCTCACTTCTGAAGGGCATGCAACAAAGGCTACAAGGCTGGCCAACCTTGGAAATGCCTTCTATGCTCGGTTTAATTTTCTTGGAGACCTGACAGATCTTGAGAGGTCAATTGAGGCTAAGCAAGAAGTTGTAGATCTTACCCTAGATGGACATGCTGACAGAGCTCATTGGCTTAACAACCTTGGAAACTCCTTACAGGCACAATTTGAGCAACTTGGAGATGTGGCAGATATTGACAAGGCAATTTCAGCCAACCAAAAGGCAGTGCACATCACCTCTGATTGCCATGCACAGAAGGCACAATGGCTCAGCAACCTTGGAAATGCCTTCTTGGCTCGGTTCAAGCACCTTGGAAACCTGACAGATATTGAAAAGGCAATTGTGACTGGACAGGAAGCTGTACATCTCATTCCCAATGGACATGCACGCAAGGCTGAATGGCTCACCAACCTTGGAATTGCCTTCCAGAGTTGATTTGAACAAGTCAGTGATCTTACAGGCATTGGACAAGGCCATCAGTATCTTTCATGAGGCAACAATGAATGATACAAGTAGTTCCTAAATTCGGTATTGAGCTGCTTTACAATGGGCAAATCTATGTTCTGCTTTCAGGGGTAGCACATCCACACTTCAGGCTTATAGAGCTGTGTTGGAGATCATTCCACAAGTCGTCTGGCTGGGTCACAAGATTACTCGTCGTTATCAGGAGCTATCCAATCTTGGCAGTGTTATCAATGCTGCTGTAGCCACAGCTATTTCTGATGGTGAGCTGACACTAGCCCTGGAGTGGCTTGAAGAAGGTCGCAGTATTGTCTGGAACCAGATTCTTCAACTTCGTACACCAGTTGCTGATCTTCAGGTCCAGAATTCAGTTCTTGCAGATAGGTTGATAACAGTGACTCAAGCACTTGAAAATGCTGGAAGTTCCTCCAGTATGTATGATTACCAAAACTTTAAGGAGAAGGATTCATCAAGCTCTGCTGAACATGAAGCACAGGCACATCATGCTCTAGCAGCAGAGTATAAAAAACTTATTAATCAACTTCGCAAGCTTAAAGGTTTTGAAAGCTTCTTAGAGCCCAAGAAATTGTCACAGCTCATCCCTTCCTCTATCCAGGGACCAGTGATCATGATCAATGTGCATACATCTCAATGTGATGCACTGGTAATTCATTCAAACACAGATCCCATCCTGTTATTCATATTCCTCTTCAAGACTTTTCCAAGGATAAAGCAGATCACCTCTACTCACAGATGTCTTCAATCCTCAAGATGCATAATATTCGGTCTCCCCATCGGAAATTGATGTTGGCTGAAAGTGACAGTGAAGATAGTGTTGGTGACCTGCAATTGATACTCACAAATTTATGGTCTTGGGTTGTCAAGCCAGTCTGGATAGCGCTTAAAAGTTTGGTAAGTCAGTATTGTCTAACTGTTTTTCCTTAACTGACTCATTGGTATGTTAGCTCATGGTGAATAAACCTATTGGGTGCTTACCTCACATTACATGGTGTCCAACTGGCCAACTTGCTTTCCTTCCTCTTCATGCTGCTGGGATATATGGATCAAGTGACTCCCATGGAGCAATGAACATTGCTGAATTAGTGGTGTCATCATATACCCCTACACTCACTGCTCTTCTCAATCCAACTGTTGCACATACAGAGTCAGTTCTTTCACAAAGAATGCTCATTATCTCACAAGCAAAGACTCCACACCAACCTCAAGTTCTGGGAACAATTAAAGAAGCAAAATTGGTTCAGAATAAAATGGGCATTGAGAACTGTACATACTTGGAAGGTGACAAAGCAACAATTTCTGCTGTCATCAATAAAATGTCCTCCCATCAATGGGTCCATCTCACCTGCCATGGCCTCCAGAGTTCCGAAGAGCCTCTAAAGAGCTCATTCGTCCTTGCCAATGGAAATCTCAACCTTGAAACACTTATGAAGATGTCAGTGAAGAAAGCAGAGCTTGCCTTCCTGTCTGCTTGCCAGACAGCAACAGGTGATGCAAGACTACCAGAGGAATCTGTTCATTTGGCAGTGGGGATGTTGGCAGCAGGCTTTCCTAGTGTGATAGGGACGATGTGGTCCATTATGGATCAGAATGCACCTGTGGTCACTGAAGCATTCTACTCAAGACTAGTAGGCGAGAGTAAAATTTCTGAGCTAAAGGGGTCTGAAGGAAGGCTCCAAGTTGCCTATGCTCTCCATGATGCGGTGCAGGAGCTGAGAGAGAAGGTTGGGATGAAGAATTTCGAGAGATGGGTTCCTTTTGTTCACTTCGAATTGTAGGTCTGTGAACAGTGAGGAATAATTTCCATTGAGAATTGTGTTTATTTTTTCCCTTACTTGATTGTACATGAATATTCCCCATTGTCATCTCCTGTACCTCAGCACATGCTCGTGATGGCAAATTAAAACAAATTAATTATTTTGGCATATGTCCACTAGGTCACGGAGTGGCTGCTGGAGACAAACATTTATTTTTGGTATATACTTATGACAGAGAGACTATCTCCGCATTAGGATGGCCTAAGATATTTATAAGTATCAATATACTTGACATGCATTGCCCTATGAAGTGGTAGCATACTGTACGAAGTCCACTCTCCACTACGATGCTTTTGCACCCCAATCACCTCTATTCATTTTTCAGCACCTTACAACTTCATTCTACATTCTCATGAGTATTGTCAAACCTATACGGTGTGGCAAAGACCATGAGAATCTTGTGAAAAGGAGTACAAAGGGAGCAAGCTACACCAACACTTGGAACAGTCTAGACTCTACACCAACAGTGAGCAAAAAAACTGAATATGCATCAGGGAATACGAACCAAACAAACCTGAAGGGGCTGTGGTGATCTTTAAGGAATACCACTATGCGTTTATCCTAGGCATGAAAGGAATCTGTGGGTTGGGGTAGTGGCGGTGGTGAGGAGGAAGGTGGGAGCTATATACTTAGACAGGTGGGCTCTAATATTATAGTCTGAGGCGTCAGTTGACGTCACACGTCACCGTCACGGAATCGACATGGGGTCTTGCGGCGGGCCGTGCGATGAACCCTTCACACAGACTTCCTGCCATCAAACACTGCGCCAGTATTTTCCATCGGCAGTTTTTTTCGTTGGTGGTATTGACATATTTCATATCACATTCCGTGGTCGCATCGTTCCTTTTTATCCCCAGGTTTGTTTTCTAAGTTTCTCGCTTATTCCTTGTATATTCCGTGGTTATCCTGCAAGTTTGACTGTGAACGTATAACGACTATCGACCCAGGCTTTCGATGAACATCCTTGCGATATCGTAAATATTTAATATCGGGACCTGTCGAGGCTTCTGATGATTCAGAATATACTTATCAATCACCTCCTTTCGATCCTACGAGCGTCCCCACTCCAATGCCCTGTCGTATAGCAAACAGTCTGTCCAGAAAACGTATGTATAGTTGGTTAGAGTGGAGCCTATACAGGCGTTTTATTTGGATCTGTGTTGGTCTAGTACGACACTGTGCCGGGCTGGTTTTATGCGTTCTCTTCAAAAGAATTATAAAAACAACTTGTTTAATTTTTTTCTCATTGGTCGGATGCTCTAACCATGACTTTTGTGGACATCCTTGTGTTAGCGGAAGTATCTATACCCGGCTCCTGTGTTGATTGCAAATTCTTGCTCCCTTTTCATCATCATTCGAGCGTTCCGTACCCTGTCGTACAGCAAAGACCTTCAATCCAAAAAATATAGACCATCTTGGTGGTCTTCTAGATGTTCTCCGTCATGGTTTTTGATTCTGGGGTGGCGCTTACGATAGGTTTAGTCTCTCATGTGTTCTCTAATTTCAAAAGGTTTCAGAGACTGATTTACACATCCTTAATTCCTTGGGAGAATGTAATCCTGGTCAACCAGTATTCTGCACTAACCATTATATTGTTCTCGGCTTTCCTTATATTACCAATGGACTACTTACATAAGCACCGAACCTGTAACCCGTACCTAGTACATGTAGACCGTCCTCGTTCTTAGACGTATACACAGTGGTCCTGTCAACTTGTGTGACCGCTCAGTGAGGCTTAATGACGACAGCCTTTCAGAGAACGTTCTACCCATGGCTTTCGATGGACATCCGCGTTATCGGAAATATTTAATACTCCTGTTTTGTCATTTTCGAGCTCTGAGCCCAACATCCTGTCATACAGCAAAGACTCTCTAAAAACGTAGACTATAGAGAAACTCGTACAGATGTTCCATATCATGTTTTTTGGGATCCATCTTGGAATGCGACAGGCTTGATCTCGGGCCTTTTCTTTCAAGAGAATACACATTCGAAATTCTTTCGTCTAACGATCTTACCGTGGCTTATGATGAACCTCCGCGTTATCGGAGAATTTTAATGCCTTGATTTTAATACGGATTTCTCACTCCTGTTTTGTCATTTTCGAGTTCTGAACCGAACAGCCTGTCGTCCAGCAATAGAGCTTTCTAAAAACATAGGCTGAACTGGTGGTATCTGAGTGTTCCCTATCATGATTTTTTGCATCGGCCCTTGCATGAGACAGGTTTGATCTCAGTTATTCTCATTTTTACCAATTCATAATTACTTCGTCAAAGGTTCTAACCGTGGCTTTCAATGGACCTCCGCGTTATCAGAAATATTTAATACCTTGATTTTAATAAGGATTTTTCACTCCTGTTTTGTCACTTTTGAGCAGCTCTGAACCCAACACCCTGTCGTACAGCAAAGACTTCTCCAAAAACGTAGGCTATAGGGAACCTGTACAGATGTTCCCTATCATCGTTTTTTAACTCGGGTTCACCTGCGACAGGTTTGATCTCTTTCAAGAGAATTTAAACCATTATTTACACTTTCGGAATTTCGTCATCGAACAATCTTACCGTGGCTTTCGATGAACATCCGTGTCATCGGGAATATTTAATACCCGCCTTATATTAAATAAATGTCTCACTACCTTACCTTTCCATCATTCGAGCGCTCTGAATACAACACCCTGTCGTACAGCAAAAGACTTTCGCAAAAGCATAGGCTGCACTGGTAGTCGTACAATAGGTTTGATCTCAGGGTTTTTCCTTTAGATGAATTTCACCTTATTTCCACATCCATCTTCTTCGTCGAACGCTGTAGTCGTGAATTGCGAGCAGCATCCTGTGGTATCGGAGGTATTTTATTCAATACAGTGTTTCTGTTGAGCAAACATATCACTCTTTTTTCGTCATCATCGTTGGAGCGTTCCACACCCTGTTGTACAGCGAAAGATCTTACCAAAAATGTAGGCTATAGTGAAACTCGTACCCCTGAGACCTTCTGTATCTTTGCTTGGTTGTCATTTTGGAGTACGGCAGGCCTGGTATCATTCGTTCTCGTTCTGAAGAATCTTTGAAATTGAAATGGAGTTTTTTCCTTAACTATTTGCAAGTTTAAGATTCTCTCATGGAAGATTCTAACGGGGTCTACCACTAGCATATTGTTATATTCCTTTATAACATTTCTTTCAACGACATGGAAATGTTTGAACGCCCCATCGTACAGCAAAATATTTGTCCAAAAACTTAGGCTATAGGGGAACCCATACAGAGATTCCTTATCCTTGTTTATCGTCCATCTCAGATTAATGGCAGAAAACCATATCCTACATCAATATTCCCTCCTATTCTTATCCTCCTCACAGCCTAGAATGGGACACCTCATTAAGGAACTGACCTACGCATCCGAAAGCGGAATAACCGAATCGGGCGGACAGTCATATGCATCTGCCAATCTTGTTGACTTGAATCTAGCTTGTATCCTCGTAAATTTCGAAGCTTCAAGTATTCAAAGCATTCGCCGAGTCTACTTCTGGCGGATCATGGTATTTCTTAAGAACATGGATCTATGAGAATATTGCAACGCCCTGTCATACAGCAAAGGGATCATCAAAAAGCGTAGGATACACTTGAACTCGTACAGAGGTTTTTAATCCTTGTTTATTGTTAGCTTCCCATATGCTCCGACAGGCCAGATTTCATACGTTCTCATTCTGAAGTATCTTTAAATTCAAATGATGTCTTCTCCTTATTGGCTACGTATTAATAATACCTTCGTCAAACGTTCTGGCCGTCGTCCATCACTCGCACGTTGCGAAATTCCTTTATAGCTTGAGCCTATTCAACAAAAAATCACATCTCTTATCAAATTCAGAACCTATTCACGCCAGACCCTGTTCTGTCGAGAAGGTCGTATAGAACGTCTCTGATACAAGCAGCACCTATGCACGTTTGTACCATTCGACGTTTTTGAGATGACCTTCCAATATCCCGACAACAGGTTGCAGCTGGAGTAGACGCGCCATGTCCACTCATCGCTATACGTAGTCTTTCGTTGAATATTTTCCGTCATAATTCTCGGATCCTACTCTCGTAATCCATTCAACGATAATGTTCTTACTACCTCTTGGATCCTTTGAAGGCTTTCTTTCCCTGGAGAAATCCAATGAATAGAATATTTCTTTGTCTCTTTATCTTACGTTCATGACCATCCTCCGAGCCCATCCGTACCCTGTTCTGTTAGTCAAGGCTTCAGAAACGCACCTACTTCAATTTCTAGGCCGCACGGGGCATATCGCCTTTGTAGTATTCAACGCTTCTACCCAAACAGGGTTCAACGGTCTCGGGCTGATGTTCTTTCCATGCATTATCCATCAGCATACTATAATGACTGGGCTACGCTCTTTCTTGGAAGATTCTGGTTCTCATTGGGATTATTTTATACGCCGCTTCCTAGCACCAACAACGGCGGATAAAATCCCACATCAAGAATTTCTGATATTACAAACGTTGCAACACCCTGTCGGACAGTGGAAGGTCTTTCGAAAAATGTAGGATACACTGGTAGTTATGCTACAGATGATCCCTATCAATTTTCCTGTGTTCTACTC
>KN837125.1:230657-246848 GCA_000827215.1 Sphaerobolus stellatus SS14 | reverse complement strand
TAAGGCTTAAGACCTCAATATCAAGAGTATTTGAGTATCGTTGTAGTGTGTATGCTCTTGGAGTCTCAGCCTCCAGACCTCTAAGACAGCATGTGTCAACTGGGGGAGCTGGAGAGATGGGTGTTTGAATATTTATCTTTTGTTTCAAATAAGACTTGGGCCCATCTGAGCTTCAAGAAGTAGAAGCTATAGAAGCTGCAGCGGTCGAGCTTAAATCCCCCGGCCCTGGAGCAAGCGCCCGCTGACTCAGCGCTTCCCAGGGCCCGTGAATTCACTGCATGAGCAGAAACACTCCTTAATATTACATGTAACGCATATTTTGTGGCATTCTAGAGTCATATTATTACCAATAAATTTTTGAAAGGTTTTTGAGCCTATCCTATCCTTGGGATGGCTTCTACAGACCCGCCACCATCAGATTACCTTCCATGTAAATTGCATGACTTTAAAATATAGATTTCATGGGTTTCTGTGTATCAAAGCGAGACATATGCTGTACAGAATATTATTGTGTGCGAAGACAGCCCTGAAACCTTCCCCAACCCCACAGAAGGTTAATCTTCCCTTGTCACACAAAGGTTGTCTTATTTTCAATTGATAGTGCTGTAGTAAGCATCTATCAAGGTAAGTATGCTTATTTAACGTATAATAATACATATAAACTCAAAAATTAAGGGAGTCCCACATCCGGTATTCTCCTTATAATCCAACAGTGGCGAGGAAAAATAAAACACAGCCAGGGATTCGAGCTGCGGACCCCAACACCACAATTCAATCGCATGAACACTCCGTTACACTACAGCCAATACATCTTTTTTGGTAAATTGATGCAACCTATCTCAATAGCGGCCGTCCTACATTTAGACGCCGGGGGATTGAAGCAAACTGAGCTGCAGCATGAGGCAGTAGCAGCAGGTACTTGGCGGGAGCACGGCAGCTGGGTGGCTGTGGGTGCCGCTGACCGAGCTAGGTGTCCCGCCTTCAGAATCCGTTCGTGCTTGCTACTGTAACAACGAGGGACGAGGTCAACAGCTGACTAGGCGAGAATAGTATTTGTGGGAAAATTAGATAGGTACAAGGATACTGGTGTTGACTACCAATGTGAAAGAGTCCGCCAATATATTACATAATTCGTACATGTCCAAATATGGATTATGAAATTAAATGCTTCGCTCCCTGGTTAGACTTAACAGCCACAGTTCCTAAACTAAAAAAAAAAAAAAGAAGTCGTATTTTTAGCAGGTCTAACCCTACCACAGGGCGGAAGGTAGAAGTCTGCTTTACAAATTTGGGAAGAGGCTGTGGTTCCTGTCGTATCAGGAGAAACCCGCTTACAGTAGGACATTCCAGCTCCATCCACTTCTTAAAGTCTAATAATCCAATGTCCTCCCCAGCATCCTTTGTAATCGTATTCAAGAGTATGTGGATACGCTGAAACCGCCTAGAGAGTATTTTGAATATCTTGAAAAGAAGTTCTGGTGATCTTTGTGATTGAGTGGAATTCTCCTTGAATAGCGTTATGACCTCTGTCGGAACACTGGATAAACCTCGACACATCTGTGCTATGAGCGCGGAGATCATTGGCGCATTTCCATTTGTTGAGCGATTGTGAGGAAAGGAGTAATATGCGATCGCAGTATTTGAAGCTCTCCCCAATTCAGCTCGCAGTGCAGTAATTAGAGATGCACTAGCAATTTTGGATTTATTAGATTTATTGTGAAGATTGAATAGATGGTGGAAAAACCTACAAAATTGCATTCCTTTCTTTGCTACTTTCTGGGAATTAACGTCAATATAATGCGCTCATAAAAAATATGTGCCGAAGAATGCTCACCACATGGATAAAATCGTAGCTCTCCATGACTATCTTTTAATGCGTTAAGAATTTTGTTTGTTGTCAAGGAGTTTATTCTCGACTGTTCCACATTTGTTGCATAATCAGTATCCCAGGATCCGGCATTCAACCATTTCATGAATTCTTCGCGAACTTGGGCTATAATAAAGTTAATATTTTAGACTTTATGATAAAGTGGAGTTTAGCGTACCTTGTGTTTGTTCCTTCATAATGGTCCGAAGCGTTTCACTGATGATTAAATTTAAACCTGTTGTTCTGACAATGTAAAATGAAGAAACCATACATTTGACAGACATCCAACGCGTTTGTAATGGAGAGTTTGCAGTGCCTGATTTTCGAAAGGAGCTCCTCGAGATCCTCCTTCCTGAAATGCCATGTGGTACGCCTCAGAAACCTCCTTATCTTGGACGGTTTAACAGCTTTATATTTCTCCAAGACAGAAACAAGTGTCACTCGAGCGTCCTCCATATAGGTCGTCAAATCTATGAATGTCGACGACGACGTGATTGACCCTGCGTTGGGTTCATCGTCCATGATCTTCTTCAGATGTCGGCCAAGGATCTCCAGGAATTGAATTTCGCGTATGAACTCTTGAACCATGATCGCTTCTTCATTTTTTGCAGACTTCATGGCTTTAAGTATTGCGATGACGTCTTTGCTTGCTCCTATGAAGGCGAGGACGCTTGCTATCGAGAGTGGATCGGCGGAAATCATGAGAAATTGGTTTGGAGGGTAATTTGAGAATCGGGAAGTGGTGCTAGACGTATGGACACGATAATGGTGTATACTGAGGAGGAATGAAAGAGAGAAATAAGGCTATGCTGTCAATGGACCAAGTCCACGAGGAGCATGCACCGCCCGTAAGCGCTACACAGAGCATTGATTTTGGCAATTCTATAGCGAGGTGAAAGGGGAAGGGAAAAAGAGGTGGAAAATCCGCTGTGGGATTGACAGCTACAAAGTCCGCACTCAGCCCACGAGGAACATGCATCGCCCGCAAGTGACACCCATAGCACTGCTTGGCAATTCCGCTGACATCTTCCCAGCAAATAAAAATTTCATTCCATAATTTTGAAGTATAGGGACGCTATACTCATGAAGTTAACCTTCATTGAAGCAAGAAAGTTTCTAGTGTCCAACCGGTTCGCTAAAATGAAGGGAAATGAATGCAGGTACGGTGAAGAGGTCAGACATAATTTTCAAATACCAGAAGCACTATATTTGGTACAAAGAAGCAACTTAACGACATAATAGGTTATCGAAATGTCTTCCCTCCAGAAGGCTGAGCCGGCAATAATTCTCTCCGATGCGCACAGTTTGGCAACCTTGTTATAGTTCTATTTAATTTTTAGAGCAAGCAAAGACCCGCTTACCGTGAGATTTATTCCATATGGAGAAACTGGAAAACTCATTCTTAAACTTGGAATATAGGATGACGAAGGATCCGGCCTTAGAGTGACATGTAAAATATGAATATGAATATTATGAGGGTCACCGCCGATGTACATAGAGTTCCTAGTATGCTCTAAAGGCGCTTAAAAATTATGGGACATGAGGTATTGGCGGGGCAGACTGGTCATCCCTAGAGATTTGTGTCAGCCTACGGCCGGTGTGGAGCCCGAGACTCGCCGAAGAAATAGTCAACCGTGAAAAGGAGAGAACTCTGGGGATGACCAGTTTGCCGGTCCCTGGCAGCTCTCGAGGCTAGGAATTTGAATTTGAATTTATCTTTATCGCGGAAATATGAATTAAGTATAAAATCGACGGGGCTTTTAGAGAAGAGATGGAAGTAAATAAGCCGTGTGAACGAAAGAATACGAGAACTTGGTGTATTATTATGTCTGGCATTTATGTCGTGTGATTTGATTTGATTATTATCGAGCGCGATATCAAGGAAATATCCAGAGAGAGAAGGAAGGGCTTCATGATTATTATTTTCAATTGCTGCAACTTTTAAAGTCGTACTTTACTATACTACAAATATACATCCCGGAATACAACAGATTCAGACTCAAAAAGGAAGTCTAGCTGTCACGTCGAGGTCAGAGATTAATTATCCTCCCCAATCGCGTTGTCCACATGTCATAAGATGCCTAGCAACTTCAACAGTGAAAGATTACACGACTTGACAGAACGGATGGATTATCTATAAGCACAGGATAAGTAATCTTAGATAAGATACGAGAGCAGGGATTTATCATTGGAATCAGATCAGGAAACTGAAAGAGTCAGGGAGGCCAAACAGCGATTTAATGCAATAAAGAACAAGATTTGAATATCGAACCTCTTCAACGTCGTCGGGGGTGGACGTCCGGATTAGCTAACAAACAAACAAACCAGCAAAAATCCAAATATCGAACCACAATATCGAACCAAACAACCATCACCCCATCCCCATCCCCCCATGTCCATGCCCCGCATACCCCCCACCATTACCAGCATTCGGATCCTGCGCAGTCCCAAAGCCTAAACTCCAATCTAAACTCTCTAGTCCATCCCACGTGAACGGGGCGGCGGCGTCGGAGAAGAGGTCGGTGCCGAGGAGACTGAGGTCCATTTCGAGGAGGCCTTGGTGCGGCAGGTTTTGGGGAGGGTGCATTTGTTGATGATGACTTTGACTTTGGTGGTTAAGGTGGATCGGGACATGTTGCGAGTGGGAATGTGGGTGCGATTGGGATTGGGATCGGGTGTAATATGTGTTGGGGAGGTGATGGGGATGAGAATGGAGTAGCTGGTGCAGCGATTGGGACTGGGACGCATGATGAAACGGCGCATGTGCCTGCGCATGAGCAGGATCACACGAACCAGGCAACGCGCTGTCCATCTCACACTGCGGCGTGTTGAATCCCTGGCTTGTCGTAGGTGTCTCTGCACGCCCGCTGGTAGGACAAGAAATCACGTCCACGTTCTCGTGGATAGTGCGGCGGTCAAATAGACATGCATTAGGGCCATCGCCGCCTTGGCCGTCGGAGAGTGCGTAAACCTTCGCGCTATGCTTTTCTTCCCATACGCGCAGGAGGGCGTCGATGATCTCTGCATATCGCACTGCGGCGTGCTCAGTCCCTTCCCTCCATCCCCATGTCCATCCCGATAGTCTGCGGAACGAGCGATAGTGTATGACCCCATCGAACGAACGACGCGCCGGATAGCAATCTCTGCTTGCTTTGTGAACCCAGCGGGGGGCAACTCGAAGATGGAGCGGCGGCGCCCGAACTCGTACGCTGCGACTTGGTGTCGCAGGATAAGCATGATGTCAACGACAACCATTGCGTAGATGCGGTCAGGCGAGCGAGAGCAGCGGTGTCGGGGGCGGGGCGTGCGATGAGGAGGGGCGGGACGAGGGGCGGTGTGGGTAGGCATGCGGCGAGAGTGTGGGGGAGAGTGAGGGAGACGTGGGATTTGAGGCGGGGGTGGTGGTGGTGGGGGTTCGTCCGCTGGTGCCGCTGCCACTACCGCTTGTTGGGGTGGTGTCAGGCCCGGGCTCGCTCATCGCTGAGAAGAACTTGTTCCAGTTCCAACATGCGATGGGTAGCTTTGTTGCCTGTGACGCTCCAGCTCAAGATGGAGCACTTTGTACTCGTCCGACGCCTGTGCGAGCGGGATGCCGTAACACACTGTGAGGAGCGAATGCGTGACGTAGATTAGAATGAGGTAGTAGTATTCGATCTCGAGTGCCGCAAAGTGGAGGCGGAAGACATGCGGGGATTCAGCTAAGCGCGGAATGAATATGTTAGTGGATCATAAGGCTGATGTCAACAGAAAAACGCACATTTGATCGTCTTAAACTCAATCTCCCATTCCCCTAGCTTCGGAAGAAACGCAAAGATCTTACTAACATACTGCAGCATCGCCTCACGTGTCTTCGGGATAAACTGCGCGCTCTGAATAGGACCATCACGCACTGTCCCGCCGGCGATGGAGCCGTTAGACTGGAGCGTGCGCTCGCCCATCGCGCCGACGATGATGCGGTGCAGACTTGCTTGAAGGGTGAGGAGCGTGTCGGCGATGGATCCATTGGAGAGCGCGATGCTGGAGGGCGTGCCGAGCGAGGTGCTGAGCAGCGTTGTGGGAGGTGCGTTCGCGATCGTGCCTGCGCCGAGAGTGAAGCTGTGACTTGGTGAGCAATATCATACGATGGAGTACGCACATTGTCTCGTTCGTACATATCGTGTACCACACGTCAGCGCTCTGGGCCATGCGCTTTGCACCGTGGATCAAGAGCGTGACGTCGTCGGCGGGCTCGAGCGGCCACATGATGAGTGCGAGCAGGGCGTAGAGGGACTCGATGACGGGGTATGAAGTCGGGTTTGTGAAGATTTGGCCGACGTGGTGCAGGGATAGGACACGCAGGGAGGAGGTGGTGGAGTATGGGAGAGGGATTGGCCATGTGCGGGAGGCAGTTGTGCTGAGGAAAGGGGAGATCGTTGAAGGGATGCTGGTGGAAGTAGCGAAGAGCGAGATGGCTGACAGCCACGGGATGTAGTGCGTTAAGAAGCTGTAACGAGGTTAGCAGTACACGATAAATGAACGAAGCCCCACGCACTGTTGTTTGAGCTGCTGTGCATCCCGCTCTGAATAGCACACGTCAGCTGCGCCCGTGGGCTCAACGTTGATTGACACTCACGGGGTTCTGGGGCACTCTTGATGTGGTGTTGGGGTGCGCGACGCCGAGAGCGGTGGAGGAGAGGTTGGCGTTCTCTGGGGCAGCGGTGGGATGGGCATCACATAAGGGTCGGAGGGGGGATACGCGCCTGGCCAATCAGGTTAATCCGCGTAACGTGAATCAATAGAGACATTGCGGTGGACTCTAATATTATAGTCTGAGGCGCCAGTTGACGTCACGCGTCACCGTCACCGTCACGGAATCAACAACTGGTTCTTGCGGGGGGCCGTGCAATGAACCCTTCACACAGACTTCCTGTCACCAAACACTACACCGGTATTCCATCGGCGATATTGTTTCGTTGGTGATATTGACATATTTCACATCGCATTCCGTGGTCGTATCGTGCCTTTTTATTCACTGGCTTGTTTTCTAAGCTTCTCGCTTATTCCTTGTCTATTCCGTGTTTACCCTGCTATCTGCTTTATTCCGTGTCTATTCCGTGTTTACCCTACTATCTGCCTTATTCCATCTATTGCTCGTATTCCGCTCGCCCTTTCGTCGTCATCTTATCAAGGTCATACCACGGACTTTACCCTGCCACGTTTCGCGTATGCGCCGTTGCAGGGCACGAAGCTCCTTCTTTGCCCTGGATGCGCCATACCAATCCTCCATGAACATCCTTCGAAGCCTTCTCTACCACACATATCATCCTATATCCATCATCGCCTCATTCCACGTTTTGGTCTATGATTGTCGAGACTCTTTCTTTATCCAGAACGTCGATGGCGTGCTCGCATTAATCAACGTTTGTGGAGGCCTACCTCATACCCTAGCCCAGCGTTATTTATTTTGATTCGTGGATTATCTCCGTTGCAAGACTTCTTTTCTTGCCCTTCATTATTATTTCATTTAATTCAACGTCACGTCTTGGTTGTTCGTCTGAAATTTACACCTTGGTCGACCTGCGCTATGTTTCCATAGGAAACAAAAACCATTGGTCACTGTGTAGGATAAACTGAAGACGAACTATTCCCAGAAAATCATATCCTCCATCAATATTCCCTCCTATTCTCATCCTCCTCGCAGCCCGGAATGGG
The DNA here is from genome assembly GCA_000827215.1 of Sphaerobolus stellatus SS14. NCBI lineage: Eukaryota > Fungi > Basidiomycota > Agaricomycetes > Geastrales > Sphaerobolaceae > Sphaerobolus > Sphaerobolus stellatus. The sequence continues at coordinate 239,290 of KN837125.1, read as the reverse complement.
ACACCTCATTAAGGAACTCACCTGCGCATCCGAAAGCGGAAATAACCGACTCGGACGGACAGCCATATGCACCTGTCAATCATGTTGACTTGGATCTAGCTTCCATCTTCGTAGATGTCGAAGCTTCAAGTATCCAGGGCATTCGCCAAGCTGGGGAAAGCTTGGGAGGCCTATTTATAATGATTCGTGTGTTTGAGGTTTGAATTTGAGGTTCGTGCTGTCATGGGGTCCTTTTTATATTTTTTAGCGAACAATAACAGCGGGATATCTCATGCCTTTTTGTTTTGCGAACTTTTATAGACATCTACTGAGAATGCGCATACCCTGTCCATGGCAATCGAGGCCTCACAAACGGATTTACTACGAGGCCACATCGCCTTGCTAGTATTTGGCATTGTCAGCGGTTCTTTGGCGTCGTGAACAAGTTCCATTCGTTGCCAGTTTGACCATGAACGTATAACGACTATCCACTCAGGATTTCGATGAACCTCCTTGCGGTATCGACGGGGGGCCTGTCAATGCTTCTGGTGACTCAAAATATAATTATCAATCACCCCTTCCTATCCTGCGAGCGTCCCAGCTCCAACGGCCTGTCGTATACCAAACGGTCTGTCCAGAAAACGTATGTATAGCCGGCTAGAGTGGAACCTGTACAGACGTTTTATTTGGATCTGTGCTGGTCTGGTACGACACTGTGCCGAGCTGGTTCCATGCGTTTGCTTCAAAAGAATTATAAAACAAGTTATTTAAATTTTTCTCAGTCGGACGCTCTAACCATGACTTTTGTGGACATCCTTGCGTTAACGGAAATATATATACCCTGCTCCTGTGTTGATTGCAGATTCTTGCTCCTTTTCCGTCATCATCATTCGAGCGTTTCGTACCCTGTCATACAGCAAAGACCTTCAATCCAAAAATATAGGCCATCCTGGTGGTCTTCCAGATGTTCCCTGTCAAGGTTTTTGATTCTGTGGCTGTTTTTACGACAGGTTTGGTCCCTCGTGTGTTCTCTATAATTTCAAAAGGTTTCAGGGACTTATTTACACATTCTTAATTCCTTGGGCGAACGTTCTACCATGACTTTCTATGGGCATCCGCGTTATCGGAAATATTTAATACTCCTGTTGTCATTTTCGAGCTCTGAACCCAACACCCTGTCGTACAGCAAAGACTCTCCAAAGATATAGACTATAGAGGCACTCGTACAGATGTTTCATATCATGTTTTTTTGGGATCCATCTTGGAATTCGACAGGCTTGATCTCAGGCTTTTTCTTTCAAGAGAATACACATTCGGAATTCTTTCGTCTAACGATCTTACTGTGGCTTTCGATGAATCTCCGCGTTATCAGAGAATTTTAATACCTTGAGTTTAATAAGGATTTCTCTATCCTGTTTTGTCATTTTCGAGTTCTGAAAGCAACACCCTGTCATCCAGCAAAAGTGCTTTCTAAAAACATAGGCTGAACTAATGGTTGTCTGAATGTTCCCTATCATGATTTTTTACATCGGCCCTTGCATGAGACAGGTGTGATCTCAGGTATTTTCATTTACCAATTCATAATTCCTTCGTTGAAGGTTCTAACCGTGGTTTTTGATGAACCTTTGTGTTATTGGAAATACTTAATACCTTGATTTTAATCACAATTTCTCACTCCTGCTTTTTTTTTCTTTTTTGAGCTCCGAACCTGAAGAGTTCTGACTTGGAGGCCGCCTGTGTCTCCATTTCTATATGACAGAAGGTAAGTATTGGATATATGACTATAAGGGTTTCAGACTCCAAGATCTTGTTGGCGGGTGCTAAAGCAGAGTCCAGGTGACTGTACAAATGGTTCTTGGACTCTGGAAGCTTGTTGACATGTATTGAAGCAGAGTCCAGACAGCTGTAAAAATGGAATTTTAGGGTTGTCCCCTGACATCACCCCCCCTCTAGGCTGCAGCACCCTTGATGCATGGTGCAATGATTGAAGTTGTCTGAAACCCAGTGAATTGAAGGCTGTTGAACAAATACATTGGGGTGTGGTTGGGTGACACCAATAGAAGTCAGTAATAAGATCCTTGGCTGCCATGTCAGTTTCTGGTACCCAAGAATTATGCTTGTACCCATATCTGTTCCATTTTACCAAATACTCCAGTTGGTTACAACACTGACAACTGTCCAAAATAGTTTCCAGCTCATAGTGTTCTTTACCGTCTACAATCTCAGGCTCTGATGGTGGCTGTGCTTGTCTGCCCAGAGTGGGGTCATTAAGGGCTGGGAGTAGCTTCACCACATTGAACACTGGGTGAATGCAGCTCATGGAGTCTGGTAAATCAAGCGTGTAAGCATTGTGATTTATCTTGTCTATGACTTTGTAAGGGCCCAGGTAACAATGGCTTATCTTTTGTGATGGACATGTAGTCTTGATGTCAGTTGAGTCCAAGAAACTCAACCTCCAATGTTATACTTGGGGACCGGAGTCTGTCTCCTGTTGTAATAGTGCACCATGTCATCTTTAGCTTTGGTAAGAGCTGTCTTTGCTTCCTCTAATGGCTGTTTCCAGGCAGGACTCCAGTTGCCTGGGCTCAAAACCCATTCTTGGATGCTGACCTGTGTCAAGCATGAAGGGAGTCTGTTGAGTCACTGAATGTACATGGTTGTTGTATTGAAATTCAGCCAGTGGTAAAAAGCTTGTCTCAATTGTCTTGACATTGGTTTACAGACAGTCATAGATATTGCTCTAATTCCTGATTCATGTGCTCTGTTTGTCCATCACCTTGTGGATGGTATGCAGTGGTGGCTGCAAGCTTAATACCTAGCATATGGTACAGCTCATGAGTGAATTCTGCTACAAACTGTGGACCCCAATCTGAGACTACTTGATGTGGAAGTCCATGCAGCTTCCAGACATGGTTGAGGTATAGTCTGGCTGCACCCAAGGCCATGATTGTTGTGTTCAGTGAAATGAAGTGTGCTCTTTTACTCACTGAGTCCACCACATTCATGACAGAGTCCAAGCCATGTGCATCAGGAAGCTCAACTATGAAGTTTAGACTCATGGTGTCCCACTGAGCTTTGAGAACTGGCAGTGGTTGTAGCTCACCCATTGGACACTGACATTGTATTTTTGTCCTCAAACACAAGTCACAGGTTTTGACCTATTGACCAATATACCTTGACATCTGCAGCCACCAGTATGTCCTTGCAACCAACTCTAATGTCTTCCAACAACCAGCATGGCCTCCAATTTTAGAATCATGGTGTTGAGAAACGATTTACTTTCTCAGTTCAGGGTCCAGGGGAACATATATCTTGCCTCTGAACATCAGTAGTTCCTCAGACTCTGACCACTCTGCTGATCATACCAACCTCCACTTGCTTTTCTTCGGCTACTCCACTGCCTTCACTATTGCCTCCTCCTTTTCACCTGTGACCAACACCTTCCTTATCTCCCTCACCATGTCTCGCTCTTTGCCCTCTGCTTGGATACTCTCTATGGCCCTAATGACAAACAACTCCAGGGGCAGCAAGGTGATGTTTTGGTTGTCCTCAGAGCCCAAGCCATGATCCTTGTGCCATGACAAGGCAATCACTTTACCCATAGACTTGCCTGGTTTGTGATGAAGCATGAAGTCAAACCTAGACAAGAATAGTGACCATCTGGCTTGTCATTGATTGGTGAGGGTATGACAGTCATTTCTTAAGACAAATGTTACTCATGACATACTGTGGTGGCTAAAAGTATTGCACCACCTGAAACCAGTGCACTAAAACCAGAATAACTCTAAATCTGTAGATTATTTCCTCACCATGTGTATGTATCATTTGGATCTAATCATTGTGAGAATATGACCTTAAATTTTGTGGCTCCATAATGGAGAGTGGTCATCTTTGGTGGTGTAACATTCGTATGACATTATACTTCTTTCCAGGAAAGCTCCACATTATACAATCAAAGCAGCCTAAATCTTTCATATACATCATTATACCAACATTATCCCTCATGCAAAACAACCCCAACCAAGAGAGCTTGTATTGTCCAACTTAGGGAGCTCAATTCCTCTTTTCAGGAGATTGGCCAAGAATTGGGCATTGATCACTCAACAGCACTGAGGACCTTCAAGAAATATCATCAGAATCATGATTGCTATGCTAAAGAATCCAGATCTGGTCACCCTTGCAAGTTTACAGCTCAGGATCAATGTCTAGCAGCTTGCAAGATCTGAAATGGGGCTGTTTTAGATGCTGCACAGCTCCAAAGAGAGGTTTTTCCACATGCCTTAGGAAGAAATGTGCAGTGAGAGCTTTCAGAGATGGGGATCCATAGAGGTTGAACGCATAGAAAGTTTTTCCTCACCAAGAAACACATTAAAGCTTGCATGGCATGGGCCACAAGTCATTTGGAGTGGCACCTCATGGACTGGAAAAATGTCATTTTCTTTGATGAGTCCAAATTCAATGTGATTGGGTCTGATGACATCTAATATTTTCATCAGGATCCCAATGAAGAATTTCAGACTCAAAATGTTCAGAAAAGGATGAAGCATGGTGGATGAAGTATCATGGTTTGGGGCTGCATTACATCTCTTGGCCATGGTTGCCTTTATTGCATTGAAAACATCATGAAGAAAGAAGAATACTGTGCAATTCTTGAAGAATCATTCTTAGGGACCCCCCATGATTATAATCTGGATGTTGAAGACATCATATTCCAGTAGGATAATGACCCAAAGCATACTTCAAAGCTGGTCAAGGAGTGTTTTCTGATAATGGTGTTGAAGGTTTGTGTTATGGTATTATGTCAATACGTATTACGAACGGTCTTTGCTTTCCTATTCAATATTTCATTCAATATTTCGGTCAAACACGCAACCGAGTCTTAAGTCTCGGGTAGCATATTGACTGAATCAACAAAGTCTCAGACACTAGTCCTTTTAATCACAGATAGGTTATATTCGTGACTCATTTTAAAGTCCGAGACTTCGGACTCTCATTGTATAAAAAGAGAACCTTTGTAGATAGAATAGAAGGAACTGTCTTATTGCCCACTATTAACTATCATACCTTTTGACCTAAGTGAATCGCTGAAGTCTCTCTTCAACTTAGAAGAATCTTCTAAGTCCCCTCTTACTATCTAAAACCCTATCTACATTCTATTCTATCTACCAATACCTTTCCCTGACACTCCAAATCGAGTCTACCCTAAAACCTAACAGTTTGCCCTGGCCAGCCAATAGCCCTGATATGAATCCAATTGAACATATCTGGGGTGAACTAGAGGGGCAGGTGCAGTGTAGGACACCCCCACCCACCACAAAGAACCAACTTTGGGCAGCTTTGGAGGAAAAATGGAAAAATTACATCTGAACTATTTGGAGAAGTTGTATGAGAGTATGCACCATTGTATTTTTTCTCTCACTGGCATAGAGGTCATACACTAAATACTAAACTTACATAGAGACCAAATGTGATAGTTTGAAATATATAGCTCAGAACAATGTTCATGTACCATTCTGTTACACTCCTCAAAAAGCACACTTTGGTGTGTTTTGCTCATATCTTCACAGAATCTGCATGTTTCTATTTAAATTTATTTAGCAAAAAGCTAGGAAATGATACTATTTTTCTTAATATGGTAGTATGTCAATCCGGACACTTGTTCACATATTATCATGTGAGCTGTAGTGAACCTTTGGGTGGTGCAATACTTTTGGCCACCACAGTACATCCCTTGGCTGGTAATGTTTTGTCATTGCTGAGTGTCTTGTATGCCACTGAGATAAACTACCTAGAAGGGGGAGTTGGTAAAGTAGTCAAGGTTGTAGTCCAAGACCTTCTGGAGTAGTATGTCAGACTTCTTCCCAGTTGTGACACAGAGACAGTAGACCAGGTCAAGGATGCCAATATGACTCTAAAGCTCAATGCTGAGCAACCATAGTGTATTGGAATGGGGCAAAAAGCGATAAGGAATCCTTATGTGGAGACTACAAGATGCTCATTAACGACATAGAAAACAAACCAAGTGAAGGGTACTTCCATCAGCAAAGCATGCCACACATGCTAAACTCCCCATAATGTTAGGTAGCACTAGGTAATGGCGGATTCACTAATCAAAGTTAGGAGTGAGTATATAGACTATATACCATCACCTATTGCTCCTAGCACAGACACTAAAATGGATTCTGTGTCAACTTTCCTGATGCTTGTATGGATGCTCAAAAAGGTGACACAATTTGCCTACCACCTCTTAAGAACATCTCCTGGCAACTCACTGCTTGCACAAAGCCTTCATGTTCAGCTTTTGAGAGGCAAAAGGAAATGACTCATGTGGATGATCTTCTCAATGATTTCTGTGTAGAGTTAAAGCAAAACAAGGACGAAATCCTTGGCCCATTGTATCTCAAATACTCAATGCCTCAAATTATGATATCTGGCTTTATGTCTTTATATTTGACCTGCAGAGTTTGAGTATCAGTAAGTTCAATCCTCCATTTCTGATACTGAATATTGACTGATGTGACACCAGTATCTTGGTATCCGTCTTCCAGCACAAATCAAGTAAAACTGCAGGCAGGTCAAAGACAAACTAATGGTCGTGGGGATGAAAAGGGCTTGCTCTTCACCTAGGAAAATAAAGATAAAGAAGTCACATTGTCATATCTGAAAGTCTTTGCCACAAAGGAGCACACAGATTTCTCTTTCCTTATGCAGCAGTATATCTCTCCCACTGAAGATTGAGTGAGGGAACATCGATTACAGCCATTTCTTGGCCCAAGGTCGGATCTTTGTGTTGAGACCATGGACGATGACTTGTAGACCATGACTAGCGAAGTGAAGTTTGGTTGCTTAGCCGAATGAACTGCTGTCAGGATCGAAATTGTATGCAACCGGATCGAGAACTCAGTGTTCACAAGCAATGTAATGGAGGCTCCTGGTAGTTCGCTGAGCTCACTGTAATTTGGTTGAATGGCCTTCTTACTTCAAGGGTGTTCCTCTCTCTCTCTCATGTAATAAAGAGTTTTTAGTCAACTCTAATTGTTATTTGAGTGCATAGAATTGCAGGGAGCTCATCTTACAGATTTTTGAACATGCTGCACTGATGTGCCAGGGCATCGGTAATGCAGCCGCTCTGTTCTCTCATATCCACTTTCATTCAGCAGCCCTCCCATTCATCCTAAAAGTAATTTGTACGTTACGATTTCGACCAGAATGCTATTGTCATATGAAGACATGACTGAGAGGGTTGGGAAATGAGCCTGCCATGTTGCCGAAGAGATTCTTTCCTAAACGGATTTGAATAGGAATAGGATAGACTTCGGAATTTATCGATGTGCTGATTCTTTGTTTATTAAGCCTGTGAATATGGAACAACTGCACTTGACCTTTTCACTCGAAGGCCATTACATCAGGAAATTTGCCAATGGCATCTAATTTTTCTATAGCGCCTTTGTATGGTGGATGGGAAAGGATAGTTACTTTTTCTCCCCTATGCCACTCAATGTGTATCGATGCCAGCGACTGGCTGTGTAGTCATCTCTCGCATAGCTTCGCCACATCTCCCCTGAGCGGCGACGGAGCTAGGCATAATCTAGAGAGTATCCAGGCACATCACTCATTCTGGATACTTAGAGCAATCAACCAGGATATACCCTCCAAGTCTTGCTCTGGAGGTCTTGATATGCTCCGTTGACTAATTCTCTTAGGAGCCTTACAAGTAATCATATGATATTCAATGCTGAGTTGTGATCTTAATATCCTTTATCTGAGCATTTATTTCTTGTTATTTCGGGCCCTAGCCTATGGTTTGCAGAGAAAAGGGATTTATGAGGTGGTAAGTATATTTCCCAAGGATATGCCAATGTAGGGTACCCAAGGTATGTTCTTCAAGGGGGTTTTCTCGCTTTCAACTAAGAGGTGAATTGAATTGACTGTCAAGTATTGATCCGACTGGATTATATTCATATATTACTTTCTATCCATGTTCTATTCATTTGACTCATTCACTTTGTATTCGTTCATTCAGACTATTTTCCACGCGGTTTACATTCCCACGCGGCCTTCACTCTTACTATTTTCTTGTTGACTCAACCTTTTGTTTTCCGACCGGATTTTCTTTATCTTTCTTATCTGTTTTATCTTTCGCACCATGTGCTCTTTCTCGCCTATCATTCAGCTGATTATTTGAACCTTCAATATTTACGTTATTGTCCCACTGGCTCCACACAGCGTATCATCACACCATCATACGCCAATTATCTTTTTATCCAATGTTTTTCCGCTCGGTTAATTATACTTAAATACGCTCATTTGTATATACTTTTACTCAGTCAGAAATCAAATCTCGTATTCTCTGTTAACTCTACTCTTGTCTGTCTTTCCACTCGGGTTTCGTTCCCGCTTGGCTTTACTCTCAAATCTACTCTAGAACTCTGAAGTAGGGACAACCTACAACCGTGCAGGGTGCAACACACAAGTTGAAGCCAAGTCCCTTCAGTACAAGTCATTGGCATTTCTGACCAGAAATGTTGGCTTACCTCTGCGCGGCTTACCAGGTGTATTGAGGGTGGAGGAGGAGGTGGAGGTGATCCAAACCCTGACCACTCTGACATCGGCTCTGATCGGGACCGGAAACGTCGCCGCTGGAGGAAGCACCA
>KN837125.1:175110-187740 GCA_000827215.1 Sphaerobolus stellatus SS14 | reverse complement strand
AGAATCCACATTCGGAGGCAGACGAAATTCATTTCTTGGGACATGCATCACAGTATTGACCTTCGCATAAAGTTGTACGTTGGCTGAGAGGTGAGACCATAGGGGTGCTCCGGACTGGGCAACGAGTCGCTGGAACATGAGGATCGCGACTCGACAAAGTGGGCGTTGGGAAAGGAGTCTGAAAACTAGGGGAGATGAGATTTGACAATGATATGGCGTGTTGGAGATACAGACGTCGAAATATGGTAAATCGGCCTTGACGAAGTCACCAATGATGATATTCTGTTTGCGTTGTTCTAGGCTATACGAATATGATTTACATAAATGTTCCATCAACGGGGTGATATTAATTATTCAAGACTCACGTTCGCTGAACACGTTTAACGAGTTCTGCAACCATGCGAGGATCCATCTCGACAGCTACAGCTTGTTTTGCTTTCTCAAGAATATGCGCCGTCAAGTTTCCAGTTCCAGGTTCTACTTCCAATACATGGTCTGTAGCCTTGATGTCTGCCTGCCAGTGGGAAGAATGTGAGTAGGATATTCGATACTATTCTCATAATTGCTAACCACCGCATCCACAATTCTAAGAATGAATATAAGATCAATCGATTGGATACTAGCCCGGAATGTACTTACCTTTGGGCTATAGATGGGGTTTTGAGGATTTGCTGGCCAAACTGCGCCGTGTTGAACAAGGGGTTCGTTCCACGAGCATTTGGCTCTCCTATAGCCTTCTTCTGAGATGGTTTCTGCTGAAACGATCTGAAGTTGCTTTGGGCATAGTACAAACTAAATCGGTCGAGACAAGTAATGTCACATGCGTGGGAATTTCGTCTTTGTCGGGTCCACCATTTATCCCTGAGGCAGCATCGGAACGTCAATAAATTTATACCCCCATAAATACTAATAAATACTTATTATAAGTATACCCATTATTGTGAAACAGAATTTTCAATGTGCTAATGACTATAAATAACGCTCTTGTATTATGTACAACCTATGGGTATACGACAGACAAAAGACTCAAGCTACTACTAAACGTAACCAGGATGATAAGTACAGACAAGAAGACTTGACATAACGCATACGAATCCAGCGTCCGAGCAATATAGAATAATCGCGATAAACAAGAAGAAGAGGTCGTGAAATTACGTAAAGAACGCGGGTCGTGAGATGGGCATGTTTGTTTGTTTGAATAGGGTCGACGGAATAGGAGGAGAGGGGAGAAGGGAAGGAGAAAGGCATTGTCCACACCGATCTGATACTACACCTTGAATAACCTATGTATGACTGAATGAGTGCACACGATATAAAGTTCGCGATGAAAGACTTACATCGGCCATCCATCATCCTATCCTACCCACCTCAAGCTGATGAATCCAATCTATCGCTTATTTACCGTCTTTGAAATCCCGCATATGAATATCACCACCAATCTCACTAAAAGACGAAAGACTATGCTCATACCTCCCAGATTCCCGTCCCTGTCCCACAAACTCACCGTCTTCCCTCACATCATACTCCGCCGCCAACACAGCCTGGCTCTCCTCATCATAAGACGACGAATTCTTATGAGTAGAAGCCTTCTTCTTCTTCCCACCATTGTTCTCGGGATCCCACAGGCCGAATGCGTCGCCGAAATCGATTCGGAAGGTGGAGGCTTGGGGAATCTGGACACCTTGGTAGGAGGATTGAGCGGGGTAGGAATTGCCCTTTGGGGCGTGCGTGTTGGGTCTGCCGAGGAGGTAGCGGATGAAGAAGGCGACGGAGCCGAAGATCTCGTGGCCGAAGTCGGCTGTAGCATGAGGTGAGAGATGAGTGCGTGCGTGGGTATATGTATAAAGCAGAGGACATACCGTAGTTGATAATATCCCATAATGGTCTCCAGATGCTTGTTTTGGGTAAGGAGTCGTCTCTGTATTCGGACGCGGGGTAGGCCCAGAGCATGAAGCCTGCGAAGAAGACCATCTGTGACGAAGGATGTTAGCGATGGACGTGGGTAAATGTGGATAAGGAGAGATGACATGATACGAACCTCGATAGTGGTTGCGAGCGCGTTCAGTCCATCTGCAACGTTAGTCACAGTCCAGAACTCGGTCGCGTGAATGACTTTGTATTTCTGGAGGACACTGAACTGTGTGGTGTGACGTCACAGGTAAGGAGCAGAGAATGTACGGAAAAGAAGAAAGACGTACGACGAACTCCTGATAAAACGTTAACACTATTCAACCATCATATCAGTATCATATCACATTATATGGCGCAAGATCGCAAAGCTTGATACGTACTGACAATACCTATAAAGGAACGTGTCAGTATCAAGATCGCGAAAGCATCAGAGGCAGTGCCACGGGACGTACCCTTGATACACAGGAACTTGGCAAGCGGTCTGCGGCCGACCGGCTCGGTACGCGTGAGGTTGTAGAAGAGGATGAGGCCGTACAGAGCGACACTAAAGAAATGGAATAGTGTCAGCGACAGGTGAACGAGTTAAAGGAGCTGGAGCAGAAGAAAGAGGTTGGCATAAGTGACAAGAGAAGGTGAAGCGGGTCTTCTTCATTCCACCACATCAACCCATCTGAATCAAATGCAAAGCAGAAAGAAACGAAGAAAGCAAGAACACACCTAATGCTAACGAAGTCGATGGCAACTATGTACACCTCCGCGAAATGGGGACTGTAGATCTGGACGCAGAGGACACCGAGTGCTTGTGTGATGTTGCCGATTACGCAGAGAACTAAACATACGAAAACCGTTTTAGGATAGATAGATGGCTAAGAAGGAACAAGATATACGAGGTGAAATAATGACATATTGCATGACATTCCGTTTAATGGTGTATATGAAGTAGATCTGTCCATGCACGCAATTAGCTCCTTATGCTGATCGTTATAGCGATAACGGAAGAATTACCTTGGTCGGTCTGAAGCGCCAGAAGCAGAACTAGACATGGGCAACACATTAGATTACATCGTCTTAGCAATGAATATGAGATGGTACGCACAGGGAATGGCAAAGGTTGCTTGTCCTTTCTTAACAGCACATTCTCGGCTTTGCTACCGGATGCCGTAGCAGCTACATATTGGATGAGGAGAAGCCTACATGGTTGGATCCGGGTCAGCTCGATATCGGGGTTGGGAGCGCAAATGGGGCGTACAAGAAGGCGCTGATCGTTACAGCCTAACAACCCGAACGACAAAAGAGTGGCAATTGAAGATTATCAGGACCATTGCGATAAGAACATATAAGAACGGATATACCTCGTACACTGCAAGGTAAAGGAAGGGTTAGCCGAGTTCATAGGAGGATGGCAAATGCCGCACGTACCAACTTCGACTAGGGAGTAGTACGTATAGTCGCGGAAGAACCGGAATGAGAGGAATGATATGATGCCGTAGATCTACACAAGACGTGAAGCAACGCAAAGTGGGGTAAGAGGAGGTCAGCGTGACTTGTGGGAGTTGACGTACAGCTGGCATGTAGAGAATTCATATACTGCAACAAACGAGTTAATGACGAGCATTAAATGAAAGATATGGTGTACGTACATTTGCCTCTGCTCAGCCCTATTCCTATAATTCCTTGCATGTGTCCAGACACTAAATAGTGTAATCAATACGATAAGGGCTGCACATCCGCCAGCGATAGCCCATCCGATACGATGCTGGTCCTAATGGACTCCATTCTACAGACATAAAGAATAACAGAACATGTAAGTAAAAGACTTGAATCCTGGAACAACGGAACCTGGACAAGGGTATGTGCAGTCCTCGCCAAGTGTAAGTACGCACCGAGTCCCAGAAACTAGACTGATCGACAAGGCCCGAATTTTCTTCTGGACATGTTACCGTGCTATTCGAGATTATGGGGCTCGTGAAATTTTCGTTGAAGAAAGAAAGCAGGAAAGTTGCCAGGCAAGGTCGCTATGAGGCTGTGGATTATGTCAGCGCCACTTCCCTTCCCGGCTTCAGCGGTGACTTAGCGGAGACCACAACTCTCCAGGTGCTGTGTCACTCTTGTTTTATTTTTCTTCACCGCAGTTAGTATTTTTGCTTTTTTTGCTTTCGTTCTCCTTTGAACCAGAGCGAAGGATAAGCGCCTCTGAACGGCAAAAAGCACTTACTAGGCATGATCCCAGCAACCCACAACCGCCGCCGCCCCTTGCACGTGCAAGAATTCTCGATTTCTGTGCTTTCGGTGTGCTCTCAGGACACATGCCCGGAAGCTGTTTGCAATCCACCCCCGCCGCCGGATGTCCCATCACGCAGCTCGCCTCCACGGACCGCAGCCCTCACATACTTGCAGCTCCTGACGGTCGCGTCTTCTGCTTCAACTGGAGCGCCCGTTCATCTTGCAAATACGGATCAGTCTGCACCCACCCACGGTGCCGCGCATTGCCCCTCTTCCCAATCTTGAGGAAGAGGACCTCCACAAGGTGGTAATCCCACTCGATGCAGATGCACTGGAAGCTTTGTGGAAGCACGTCATAGCTGGCCTACGGCACGGATTTGACATAGGCATCCCAGAGATGCCCCAGCAAACCAAACCTTCGACAGCACCGCAGAATTGGTTCGCTCCTCCCTCCAGGCTGTCAGGCGGCGGCATTCAGCATCTCCGCCGCGTATCGCACCACTCCAGTCCGCCCCGATCAGCAGAACGCGGTCTGCATCTTTTGGAAGGGCAAGGTGTATGTAGATCGAGCCGGCATGTTCGGTGCTGTCGCTGATATGCTTACAGCCATATACCTCAAGGCCGGCATAGGGCCCATTCGTCGACGATTTCTTCATGATCCTTTCACCTGGTGCTTCCTGGATGGAGGACTTTGTCCGTTTAACAGGTGACTGCGGTATTCCATGGAGCACACTGAGAACGCGGCCATTTGCAATCGTGCAACGCTATTTGGGTTTCGATTGGACTTGGAATGGAGGGTCGTCTCACTCCCACCAGAGAAGGTGGAGAAGGTGCAAACCCTGATGGACAAGTGGTCCCGCCCCGGTGCTCGCTTCACTGCGAAGGATGCGACCAGCCTCCACAGCAAGCTGGTGCACCTATCATCGATATATCCCCTCATCCGACCATTCTTGTGTTCAGCTTCCCACTTTGCCGCCAAGTTTGCCTCTCCACGAGCGAAGTTACTCGTCCCTACCGGTCTAGCTGCTGGATCCAGCACCTACTTCCACTGCTGCCGCCATCTATCCCACTGCTCTCTCCAACTCCCGTCGACATCCAATGGTGGGGCGATGCCAGCTCTTCCTTTGGCATTGACGTGGTCGTAGGCAACTTCTGGGCAGCCTGGACATGGGTGCCCGGGGTGCAAGTCGGCCCATCATGCCAATTCGACATTGGTTGGGCAGAAACAGTAGCAGTGAAATTAGCTTTCCGTTTAGTACTGGAATCTGGCATATTGGTGACTCTTCCGGGGCGCCCAGCAGTGTTACTGGCAAATTCGGACGGACAACACTGGTGTTGTAGAAGTGACGAACAAATGTCGCTCACGCAACAAAGAGGCAAACAAAATCTTGAAGCAGCTTTACATTATGCAGGCCTCCACCAGATTGCGAGTGCAAGCTCGGCACGTCGCAGGCAAATCCAACATCGCCGATTTGTTATCCCGCGGGGAGCTCGCGCCTTCTTCGTAGCCTGGCCACCCGTTTGCAAATCACTCTGCCCCCGCATTTGGCCAACAAGCTCCTATCATTGTGAACATGGTGTCGTCGGTCGTAGACGACGACTCCCCTCGCTTACACTTGAGGCCTTCCCCTCTTCGACCCGACTGCCCTGCCCATATGCGACTCTTCCGCTAGAAAGGAATCAACACACCTCCTTCATGATTGACGCTCCGGTTCTCAGGCGTATCGCCGACTTTGCAATTGAATCTTTGCTTTCCGACACCGTGACATCCCCGGTGTTTTGGTGTCTCGTTGGCCTTCTCAACGCCGTCAGACACGTCCACTGCAGACCTCTCTGCCGCAATCTCTAATAACACGAGGAGAATACTGCCATCCTGGCATGGTTATATAACGTCCTTTGAAGACAGAATGACCCGTAAGTCCTTAGCTTGCGGTGCCGTATCATCGCTGACCACGACATTCTCTTCAGCTTCCATTTCATACCGAGCTCTCCATATTTATATACAGATGCATAATATCGGTCCTCTACATCAATGTAAAACACTTCCCTGAGGTTGTAACATCCAGATGAGCTTCCAACTTGTGAGGTTAGCATCATGGCTTTCCAACGCCACTTTCCGCCCATTCCTCCAACTGATCAGCAAATAGTCTTATTCAGAGTGATTCCTATCCACACTGTCATGTTCCAAATGCTAAGCATAACGGGAGATTGTCCCAACTGCCGCGGATAGTACCGCTCAGTACACTGATCCAGTACCATTCTTAGTCGCAGTCTGAGGCTCAGTGATCCCAATGCAGAGACCCATGGATGTTAACTGTATATATGTCCGTCTGTCCCACTGTTCTTGTACCCTGTTTCTCACTTCTTATCTCTACAGACAGTTCACAATCTGACCAAGAAGCTCAAGCTCCGGGAACTCACTCGTGATATATCTAGTCCATTGGTGAATTCTTACGCTCTTGCGTCTTACGTCTGGTTCTTAACCATTCGTTAGCCGCAGAATCATCGTGCAATAGGGCCAACACCAACACAACTGTTCCACCCATCTCTCATCCCTAGACCCTTCTCGAATACTTTCCACAATCCGTACTACGGGGTACTATGTCAAACTCTACCACTTTGTACCATCGAGGCTGAACAACCAGTCAGTATTAGCCCATCTACTCTAGCTGCAATTGTCATTGTCGATACCGAAGCAGCTTCAGCATGTTCAGGTGGAGGCGTTGCATAGTCATTGCGTAACTTATCTTGTACGAGATGCACATAGTAGATGATAATAAATGAGGGTCGGTTCATCAGTGATTGGGTACCATTTTTCAGGCACAGTATTCAAATATCCCGCCTTCTCGTTTCAGGAATCCAGTTCCATTTGCTCTCGGACAATTTCGTTATTACCCCATTAGAACATAGTATCTCTTGCGCTTCAATCATAAATCCAAGTACGGCATTCACGTCTGATGGATCAGAGCTTCCCGCTACTGAGAATGCTGCTTGACCAACGCTGCCGACGCTTCCACGAGCCCTAAGCTTGCCGATGATTTTTCGTTAGAAAGCATCGCCGATACCTAGAAACCTCGCCCAATGAGCATCATGCATCATGAACCAAGTCGATCTTCGATGCTTCGGAGGCATCGTCAGGTGCTTTGTCGGAGAGGATGTGACAGGCTGATAGCATTGTAGGTTCGTGGTCGTCGATGTTCGTCGGCGTGTAGAAGACGTCACTGCGCTTGTTCGCGGTAGCTTGAGGCGACGGCGACGTTGGGTATAGGGATATAGAAGTCCGTGGAAAAGGTAACGACCGTTGATGATAACACAGGATGATCCAAGCCCGACGGTGCGTCCACTTGAGCAGCAGCGCCACGCCCTAATCTGTACAGTCCAGAAACCACCTGCATGCTCTGCTGAGAGAAGAATACCGAGAACAATGCTTGAGCTTGCCATGAAAGCGGTTTCTTAAAGAGTAGAGCTGGTTGTATCCGCGAATGTAGCAACGAAGTGACAGCATCGGACCAAACATTCCATGCGTGTATATACCGTCTTTGTGTGCTTGCTAAAGCTCCGTCATTCAATCCATTACAACATGTAGTAGTACGCCCATTGACCTATTCCTGATACCTTGTCCGTATAGACTCGATGTCTCCTCCCCACGCCCAACAACCAACACTTTCCATCCCATGCATCTTATACTTAGATCCTACAAGTTTGCCATCCCGTCATGTAACCCGCCATGGACTCCCATATGAACGTCATGGTGATAGAGGTTGGAAAGGGGACTCGCGGTTCTAGGGTATAATTGCAACGGTGGTGTTGTGGCTGCGACGGGACGATCTGCTGGAATCGTCCTTGTACTTCTTCCAGACAATTAAACACATGAAGAGGTCGATAGCGATTGTTGAAGAGCATGGCAAAAGGGTGCGGATGCGGTAGGGGTTCTGAGGGTAAAACACAACATCTGAGATATGGAGCCGCGGATGATTCGGTGCTGCTGCGATAGTTGGGACTGTCCTCGGTGGGAGCATGGTGGTGACTTCATCGCCATCAATATCTACAAACTTCCTCTGCAGAGTCCGCAGGTATAAGGTGTTGTTGTCAACAAGGATAGCAAGGATGGATCCAAGCCGAGCATGCGTTTTGAGTATGAGGGGGGTGGCTTAGATAACCTCATTATGCGTGTCGGAAAGGCTCTAGGGTTGTGTTTGGACTATTCTACACAATCGGCGTGGATTTTGAGGGAAGACGTCGTTCAAGATAATTGAGCCTGCAAGAGATGCGGAGGAAGAGTTTGTGACCTGACTCTGTCGTGCATCTGGGACTGGCCTTCAGAGGATGAAAGACAGACACAGTAACGTGCATGCTGTCGCCCTATGCCGCCCATAACATCACATATATGCCCTATCCTGTTCTGTATGACTCGACGTTCGACTATTGAGGTCACGACTTCGTGCCCACCAGCGCGCCAGCAACCCCGGACGATATCTGTACTCCTGCTGGCTTGGACGATATCGGATAGGGGATGGCTTCGTTTCATCCCCGTTTTGATCACCGCCAGCACCAGTGCCCGCCTTCTTTGCAACCATCGTCGAACCGGACCATAACGCATTCCTTTCCTCCACATATCCTTCTTCACTTCCATTCGTTCCCTGACAACGACCGAGCTTCATACATGAAAAACCAGGAGCGCAATGTGGGATGCATGCTAGGGATCGATCGAGCATGATTGGATAAGGGCGGTACGTGTCACCGGCCTCCTCCATTGTGCTAGCCTTCGTTGATAATCTTTGCGATGGCATTCTCAGTCTAGGAAGATAGAAACGCAAAAACATTGGATATCATCGAGTTGCAATATCGACAGGCGTTTGGAACGAGTCGCATTACTAGGATACCACTTTAAGGACTTCGGAAGCTGTAGGAGAAGATATAGTGGTCAGCGAAGAACGAAGGAATGTAAATGATGACACTGACCGGGATACGCTGTGACTTGAATAGACGTGGTATTTTTTTTCCATATGATGGATATACAATGTATTTTGATGGTAGAAGAGGATCGAGAACCTTTGAGGGTAGTTGAAGATTGAATATTGTCGTTTTGGACTATAAAGGCGCGGGGGCAGCTGCAGCCTTCGAAGCTTGCGATACGGGGATAGTCGCCGCATGCGTGCTAAACGTTTGAATGATTTTGCTGCACTAACTCCAGGGATTCGTGGATAGTGGATAGGAATGACACAGCCTTCGCCATCGATCGAGGGAAGGTGTGTATGCCTGACTTCCCCATATGTATCAGTAGCCCTATCCCCTTCCGTGCATCCTTTCTTCTCAATGCAATTCTGGAGCTCCCCACTGACTCATTCTCCTCTCCTCCGCGTGTGTTGATAGATAACAACAAAGTACAAAGGCCATTGATAGATATAGAGTTGCTGCAGTGGGATGGTGGAGCCTAGTAGGCGAAGCACACGGGAATGGCTGTGGAATCCTCCGTCTTCTATAACGCGCTATGAGAGTCCCTGGTGGCGATGGCAACGGCTAAGGTACTACAGAAGACATAACGTCTGGGAGATAGTGGATAGTGTGATGGGGTCGTGCGGGAATAATGGTGGGGTAGAATATATCGGCTGGAAGTGTGATGGCGAGGATGAATGAATATCGGCACAGTAAGCTTCGAATGACCAATCGATCCCTTCAATGAGCCAATCGGACCACATGCAGTACTATGTTCGATGTGCACTTGATGGTTATCGTTGTACAATATATGAGGACCGCATCCATAGGAAGGGCGGGAAAGAGGTTAATCTGGAATATAGATATACAGTAAGGCGCTGTATAATCTCTATAAAGCAAGATAGTCATACCTAGACGCAGTGTTCATGGCCGAGGCAGACCACGCTCTACCCAAACGCCGGACCGAACCTTTATGTGATGTTGGAGAACCGGATAGTCACATTGAGCTGCCTCCGGGTCAGTCAATTCTTGCTTGCAGTCTCCATAATATTCGTAGGCCAGAGGTGTACATTGGGATGCTCCATATATGACCAGATGCGCGTCTTGAAGGACGCCGTTGGGATCATCGCTCTTTACGTCCTGCCTCCACAATCTCCAACGTAAGATTCCCGCTGATAATCTCATGACACACCACCATACAACCATCCCGTCCACAACTAATCCGACTCCCTCATCTCATGATACGTCCAGTAGATCCCGTCTTCCGTTAATACGCATCCAAGGTGGTTGGGGAGCGCATTCAGATGGTACGATAATGCTGAAGATAGAAGAAAAGGTTCAGCAGAATCCATGAGAATCTTGCGAGTGGGTCACAAGCCGCACTTTACAGCTGGGTCGCAACAACTGCTACTCGATTTGCGAAAATGGCAGATATAAGTGATAGCCGCATGACCACTCTTTCCTTTTCGAGGTCTGCCAGAGCTATCAGAACGTCCGACCGACGCGCCAAGAGAGTATCTCACTCTTTCCCTTGTTTTGCACCTAGCAGTAAGCAGCTCTCTCGATTTATTTTATAGAAATGGAGACCCCAACCTCGCCATTGTGGTCGTAATGAATGACGTTACGAGATACGCCGTTGCCTCTTGCATATCAGATTATTCAAAGCGCTTCATAATTCAATCTTATTAACAATCTTAGGTAGGGTATCCTAACTTATAGTAATTGTATTAGGCGAACATCTCGTTCCAGGCGCAAGATTGCATGTAGTACTGGGCGTCAAGATACCGTAGAAGAAGATTGAGGAGTTTGACAAAGCTTGTTGGAATGTCAACACGGACTACCCACATCTTCTAATGTTCTAATATTTTGCTTTTAAGATGACATCCACCCACCCCTTCCTCATCTAAGAACTCACTTATCAACGCGCATTTCAAAAGCAATTACACCGACATGTGATGAAAGTGTCATAGAAATACATACAAGCAATGCGTACGAGAACGAAATCTTAATCGAGTGAGTGGCCTAGTCATCCCAGAATCCCTTTCCTCCATACTCATTCCCCAATAGGACCTTTCCACTTTCTCCCACTGTCACTGTGTCATACGTATGCGAGTGTCCGATCGCTCCCCTAGTCCAGCTGCTACGAAAGGCATCTCCGACTTGTGCCTTACCCTTGATGTCAAGACCCGAATACTTGTGCCCCTTTAGAGTCTCATTTACGGCATTCTGAAGTGGGCTGTCAACATGCTCGGTAATATCCTTCAGCAGTTGGAGTTGCTCCATGTTGCTTTGCACCGCGTCGACCTCTTCCTTAAGCAACTGCTTGATTTCTTGCGGCGGCGGAGGGAAATGCTTCTCGAGTTGATCCAGGAGCGTGAGGACATCTTCTCTGAGGCTTTTGAACTGAGAAGCGTCTTTGAGAGCCCATTCTGCAAGTTTCAGGAGGCGAGGACCCTTCTTTGTTCGCCTAGTCGCCAGGTCGATTATCTTTCTATGCAGCTCCGTAGCCACCAGTCCCATCTGCGATGTTTCCGGCACTAACTGGTACTCCTTTGAGATCTTCTCCGTATTAGAGAAAAGAACAAGGATCTGAAACAAGATTTCTCCTGCCAGACGTACGTCCTCAGCGGATGCGTCTGGCCTGCCGAGCTTTGGGTCTTCATAAACATGGACGGCTTGTCCCCAGCGCGTCAGACGAAGTCTTGCGCTATCGAGGATAAGCTTATTTGTCTCAAAGTCTCGTCCGAAGTGTCGCCCTAGTTGAATGTACCCGAAACAGTCAACACAGGCAGTGTAGGCTGTGGCGATACCGATGGCACCAGAGACTATTCCGAAGGCCGCCATAGTGGTCAGTGGGGATAGAGGTATAGCTACAAGACAAAGCAACAGAGGTTCAATCGTACGTATATAACAGCTGTCAACCCCTTTAGCACTTCGCTGATGGTCACGGAATCAATCTAAAACAAGCTCTCTATAACCGGGACTTGGTTACGGGCCTACACCGCCTATTCCAGCTATGTAGACCTCCGTTGGCGGTTGTAGCTAGCTGCCTTTTTGCTGATGCTTACAGGCACCTTACATTACCAATGTCAACTAATCAGAAGCAGATTCAGAAGCTATGGTATGCTCGTTGGAAGTTCTAACATGCTGAAGAACGTCTCTGAAACAAGGGCCCAGAGAGCATAGCTCGTGGGAGGGTAGTATGGACGTGCGAATTTGACAGCGGTGCTGACAGTTGGTGGCAACCAGCAACAGTCTGTGACTCACCCAGTGACAAGAAGGTTTAAAACTATGTTTAATGGCGTTCCATTCCATATAAAACATTCCAATCGTGTTTCTTCGACTGGAAGGATATAAGAGACACACAACCCCAATGTAGATTTTCGCGTTGTTTGGAACGAGACGTATTGTTAGAATCCCACTTTAAAGGCCTCGGAAGCTGGAGGAGGTATAATGGTCAGCGAAGAACGAAGGAGCATCGATGATGACCACGGACCAGGGTACGCTAGTACGTGGATAGACATAGAGTTGTATTCCAGATGATGGGTATGCGATGTATGT
>KN837125.1:139961-174715 GCA_000827215.1 Sphaerobolus stellatus SS14 | reverse complement strand
CGTCCAGTAAATCTCCGTCTTCCGTTGATACGTATGCGCGCCCTCCGCCCTTCAGTTCTGCTGGGCGCGAGTACGAGCAGTAGACATGGAGGAAGATGAGTACCGATGGTGGCCGGGTTGAACTTGAACTTCAAGAACTCTTGATTGCTGCGACTAAGCCGGCGTCGATGCCGAGGACAGATCCTCCAGGATGGTTGGTGAGCGCATTCAGCTGATACGATGACGGTGGAACAGCACCTACAGCAATTTCGGCTCCTCAGTTTTCCCCCGCTTTCCTCGCTTTTTCTCTCAACGCTTCGACGCCTCAAAAAATCGAGATTCCACGCACCAAGGACGATATCAAAATGGATGAACAACTCTCATTATTGTTCGAGTTTTTATCTACACTCAAGAAACCCCCAGAACTCGACGAGACCGCTGCCAAATGATTTATTAAGCAAGCCATGCGATTTTTCGGCAAAAGATCAGAAATTCTAGCGCAGAAATTTATCAGGACTTCATCAACTCGTGGTATTTCGCTTGAAAAGCGAATTTCTCTTATCTCTCAAGCTCATGACCAGCTCGGCCACAAGCAGCCTTTCTCGACTAGAAAACATCTCCCCGATCGATTTGGTGGCCGGGATTGGACAGAAATATTGCTTGGTTCGTAAAGACCTGCCATGAATGCTAGCTTCACAACACTCGGCATGTTTTTATTCCCCCTACCATTGCCACTGCCACTCCCCTCTTCCATCATATTCATCTTGATACCATGCACATGCTGAAGGCTTCAGGATTTCAGTATATTATTCAAGGTTGTTGTTCACTCACCTCGTATGTGGAGTTTAAGATATTGGCTCACGAAACAGGACAAGCTATCGGGAAATCCATTTTCGCAGATATTCTCTGCAGATGGGGTTCAGTCGCAGAAATAATTACAGATAACAGCACTCCAATTGTCGCAGCACTGGAATGGCTCTCGAAGAAATACCATATTAATCATATTCAATTTTCGGCTTACAATAAGCAAGCCAACGGCATTGTTGAACACAGTCACCGATCTATTCAAGAATCTATTGTCAAGGCATGCGATGGAAACATCTCTTGTTGGCCAGAAGTCACCCTTCATGCTTTCTGGGCAGATCAAGTCACTGTGTGTAAAGACATTGGATTTTAACCTTTTTATATGGTTCATGGAGTCGAACTTATCCTTCCTTTTGACATCACCGAAGCCACCTTCCTCATTCCCAAACTTGACAAACCACTCTCATGAGGAACTCATTATCATACGTGCTCGCCAGCTCGAAAAGCGTCAGGAAGACCTTGATTTAATCAAGGAACGAGTCCTCAAAGCTCGTTACACATCTATTGCACAATTCGAGAAGGAGAACGCAAGCTTAATCATTGACTACGACTTCGCACCTGGATCCCTCGGTTTAGTGCGGAACTTTAGGATTGAAACTTCTGATTGAACCGCCCCAGTCATAGTACCCTCGACACTCTGCTACCTGCGTTGTAGTCTGCATTTTCATAGTCGCAGTCGCAGTCGCAGTCGCAGTCGCAGTCGCATTCAAATTCGCATTCGTAGTTGCAGTTGCTGGGGGTGTAGTCTTGCCATTGGAGGAGCTCCGTTTTCCCTTCGACTTAGGGGCAGGCTTCGATGATTCATTTGGGCGAGCAGCAGGACGAGGGCAAAAGCGAAACGAACTGCGTCCAGCAAGCTCAGCGTAATGCAGGCAAAGCATTAATAGCACCACTCACTTCAGCAGGTCCTTATACTTTGTGAGACGAGTGGGGCTGGCTTGACGACTAAGTAAAGCAATTTGTTAGCATAGATGATTTGCAATGAGAGGAAGATGTACATGATTGCAGCGGCCCAATTCTCCGTCGCCTTCACCGCCTCTGAGACCCAATCGCGTGCCTCTGAAGGAGCCCACCATTTCATCACCAAAAGTACAAAAATGTGCTGGAACTTCTCGATGGTGCAGCCTCGCATGAACATCGGCTCATCCATCTCGGCCACCCACTCCTTCACAGCGTCCATTGAGGCACCAAGCTGCCAGTCCCATCGTGATGGCTGTCCACTACTCCTCGTTGTCTCACACTGTCAGTACTGTTTCCTGAACCAGGAGGGCTAGGATGCTATCCTTCTGCAGTAGGAAGCGTCGCCACTTCAAATCGGACCACTGTCAAGTCCAATGGTGCGTCAATATGTGAAACATGTATATACAGGAAAACATACCGCTTTGGCGTCCACAAAATCCTCCAACTGGATACTCATCCAGATGTCCCATAGCGTGAACAAATTCCCTGGATCGCAGTTATTTGGAGGCATCGAGATCTGGAGTGATACTCGAGCTCATCGCCACCACACCTCTTTTGCCAGAAGTCTGTTAAGGGAGTTGCGAATGTCTTGGATGACGGTGTGCGTCGCCGTGTTCTGAAGGTCTTTGGCTATACGGCGTACGAACTCGACTAGCCGTAATAGCAGCATCGTGCCATTTACATTGCCCAAGCGTTTCCATCGGGCCCTGCAGATGGCGAGAACTTGCGAATTCCCATCATAGCGTGATTGATTCGCCCCAATGGAGAGTGACGAGGCGGAATGGAGGGCGGGATGGCGCCCATGCAGGACGCAAACGTAATGAATACCTATGGATGACGCTTGGAAGCGCGCACAGCTCTAAAGAAGAATTTAGTATACAAAAGCTGCCCTAAACTGACAGAGATTGTACACATACCAGGAATGTTCGCTGAGCTGTACTTTGTAGTCAGCGGTTCAAAGGTTCTAAGTGCGTGGGAGATTCAGACGGTGCGGTTCATTTGTTAAATAACCGCCCGTAGGTGCTTCCTGAGCAGAGCTAGAGTTAGTAGATGATTAGCAGTGCAAGGTAGACAGAACACCCACTACTAATGTCATTTGAAGCGCATCAGCTGTTCATTGCATCTGCAGGGAAGTGTCGAAAGGTGGAGGTCAAGGACGAGAATCAAGCACAGGTAGTGGGGTGCGACATGCAACGAGATATGGTGTTGGCTTCTAGCCAGGTGTTGAGAAGTCAAGACGGTCCAGACAACAAGACGATCACGCTGTGATCTAGGCACGAAGTTAGCATCGTGCATCGTGCCAATATACTTCATTCAAGCCAAAGCATGTACCAGAACGAACGATCTTCCTCCTCAGCATGTTCCCACCTGCCAGCCTACGTCTCCCATCCCGCAGCCTCCGCAGCCCTCTCAATCCTTCAGCGTACATCCTCATCCATATTTCATCAGGACTCCATCATATCCTGAATCGATATAAGGCGTATACGTATGACTAAACGCCAGTGCGGTTGTGGGGGGTCGACGAGAGCGAGGGTCTGTACGTATCCACGGATGGTCTAAATGACTTGCGAAAGTGTCCTGCATTGCCAGCATGGGAGGTGAAATGGGTGATGGCGAAGAGCGATGTGCGCTGATCCTGCACGGTATCTTCCAGTTCTGCCCATGCATACCTGATGTCCTTATCCTCTCCTCATGGCCCAGCCCAGCCCAGACGTCCATCCAGTATCGCCTGCGAGGACATTTTAGGCTGTATTGCAGGTCCATGGATAAACCAGCTAATGCTTGCGACTTTGACTGAAACGAACGAACGAGGGAGCAATTGAAGCCTCCAACTTTCTTGGTGAGACGGGATGTCTTCATTCACAGTGAACGACTTGAACCGCCAGCAATAGCAGGCAGGGAAGCCCTACGTGGAGATTATGTTGAAATGTATCATCCAGATCGGATGAGTACGGTTCAGAGCTCTTCGTCGTGAAGCTTTCGGCGCGTGGGATGAATGTGGCCTGAGGTCAAGCGCCGAAGTGTTGCTATGCCGGATAAGGACACAATAACGATGTTAGGACGAAGGTTGTTGGGAAAGACAGCAGCTGGATCAAACAAAGTATGGGGCTCATTATTCGCGAGAATGAACGGCAGTACTCACGACACTGATAAGCGGACAGGGCGACGTAACTGCAGTCCATCTGCGTGTACGCGCCTGCCGCATGTTCGTAGACACTAGGTAGCCTGGGAAGGGTGCTAGACGAGAGTATAAGCTAGCGTCCTGAGAGGGTGTGTTGCGGCGTAGCGGAGGTGGCGATTGCTTGTAGCGGCGATGGAAGGACGGTCGCACGTATTAGGTACAAGAAATCCGTGGTAACGACGTAATAGAGCCGTAGCAGCCATCACAGCGAGGCTCATTGCGGGCTCTTGGACTTGTAGGCAAGCTAACGGTGATCTGCTGCCCGACTGTGACATCCTAGTCCTCGATGATATACGGGTGGATTCGATTCGATCCGACCGGCGAGAAGGACTGATCATGACGTTGTTTGAGGGGTAAGGGCGGATGCTGAAGACGAAGTTCATAAGGTTGCAGGCCATAAACAAGGCCTGAGGTACGCACCATGTCGTCGACGAAAGAAGGTAGGTAGTACCACCGCTCATCTAAGGCGAAGTTCATAAGGTTGCAAGCCATAAACAGGACCTGAGGTACGTACCATGTCGTCGGCGAAAGGTAGGAGTACCACCACTCATCTTCTTCGCATGCATATATTTGCAGATCCTTCAACACACTCGGCTAGTTAGTGTTGCTGACTGGACGCGTTGGGAAGTCCAAGTCGGGCAGAGCACATGTTGCTTGGGAGTCGGCGTACTCGGCGATCACGTGGACGGTCGACTATCGTAGATCCTTTCGCTTTCTTCACGAGGTCCGAACGTGCATTGATGGGGCTTTTGTGAGAAGTAGTTCGCGATGGAGCGTGATCGCCGGGATGGGTCAGTGGCAGAGGTGTGGCGGCGTGGCGGCGTGGCGGTGGCTGAAGATGATGGAGTGAAGATGAGCGGTAGGGCTATCAAGAGTTGTAGTACTTTTCTTTAAAAGCGGATCATTGGTTGAAGGTGTCGCGGTCGTGAATGGTGTTCCAGACGAATGTGGATTGGCTCCTCGAGATAACATTTCACTGGATAGCACGACGGAAAGGATGTCCACTTCCGCATTGCGACGCAGGGAATAGAGCGTTCGATGGCTACCTGCGATAGTAGAGTGATTTTGATCATGAGTTTAACATGAAAGGACTTGAGATACGTACGGCTGCCGGCCCACCTGAGAATGGAACTCTATGTCACAGCTTTCAACTCCAACTTCATTCCTCCTCCTCAAAACCGGATTCTTGAACCCGCACCGTCAGAACAATCTTGAGACGGGTGCCTGTGCATCTAGATTCTGCTCGATTGCGCGACGTGATACCAGGTGGTAGGTTGCGCGAATTCTGTGGGAAATTGATGAGAATCGGTGAATAAGACGGCGAACAGGTAACTAAAGAGACGAAAATGAGGTTATGCGATGCGAGTGCAAAGATATAATGGCGAACGAACGAAGTAAATAGCTTTCAATCGACAAATCCTACGCAGCCAGACTGCATAGCTATCTTCACGCTCATGTATTCTTTCAAGCATCTGTACCACCCGAGTAGCCCCATCAATACTCAACGGAGGTCGAAAGGTGCGGTATTTAGTTTTCAAGCGTTGAATGGAGAGGAAAGGCGGCGGGAGCATATGTCGACTGCACCGTCACTACGCGAATACCCAAGAGTCTTGATACCGTGCATGATATTCGAGAACTAAAGGCAAAGCTTTCGAACGTCGAATGGCCGTTTTACGAGATATTGAGCTCCTAGTTGCATGAGGCCTTTACGATGATTGTGAAGTTCCCCGTCGGTCAGGCATAGCTATCCGGCTTTGGTAGTTATGGGAGCGACTATAATTGGCCAATTTGCAGCAGATAATCTGTGCACTACGCCTGCCGCCATAAAGGAGAATGCATTCGGCCGCGTCAATGCTGCTCATGCGAGAGAGGGAGAACAGACATACAAATGCGTAGGCGTAATAAGCCCATATCCAGTCCCAATCCTCGTAGCATTCGTCGTATTCCCCACCGCGCTGCTGCTCGCTAAGCTCATCACAGAGCGGTTGCTCGACTGTGGGCATGAAGTTAGGATTTGAGTAGCCCAGCCCCTTCTTAGGCCAATGAAGAGTCGCCTGTAATCCATCTCGAGCAAACAATTTATCCGAGCGAGCCGAACAAGCCGAGGCGGCGGTCCGGCCGGACTGCATTGCGTTCGACTTTCACGAAGTCAGAGCGCCCACTACAGCGCGAACAGGCTTGGTGGAACCAAATCCACCTCATCCACCGTGGATGTGGTGACACAGCGTCTAAATGAGCTGCCGCACCAGATACCATTCGAAGCGCACAATCTAATTGGAACGACGCCACCTAAGGCAGAAGTATTCGCGAAGGAGCTCGATCGATCATGGGTTGAAGACCCCGCTAATGAGACGTACTTGGTTCTCATTAATGTACCATTTGCTTTGGGGTGGGTTAGGAGTGTAGGGCGATGATCGAGTTTTGGTGCACGTTCTGCGGTTATATAAGGCAGGGAGGTCATATTGAGCGGTATGTATTGCCAAATCTGCCTATCCAACGTGTATCGATGAGGTATTTAGGACGTTCATCGCAATCCCAGCTCGTTTGCCTACCCACCTACGTTTCGAGTTCATCATTCCTGTCTTGGCGTGGGATTTCGACTTCCACTATACACACGCAATAGGGTTCAGATGTGCCACTTGGATCCTGCAGTAGATCGCTGTCATGCGTAGCCTGTACCGCTAGAATCGTGTCGGTGCACCTGGCGAGACTCATCCATGGAATTTACCGAATATCCGTACAATGCTCTAGGAGCATTCTCAGAGCCATTCTCAGAGCCACGCTTTTCAAATTCTCAACGTACTAGTCGCTCTTTGCGCTCTTTATGGACTAGTTCATGACGCGTATAGGCTGGATTGTATATAATAGATGTTGACGATCTGGTGGACGTGATTCAGGCTTCGACATCACGCATCCCCGGCGAGTATGATGTGCCTACCTCTTGCACTCCCGGGATGGAGCGAATTGGCTGACTGATGTGGAGGAGTGGGCAATGCTGAGGGCGAGCAAGTTGAAATTGGAGTTTATGGGGATAGAGATATTGAAGAAGATATCCCTGGAGGTGCGTTTTCCCTTCCACCTATCCTTAGTGATCTAGAGGAAGACCCGTGCTCATGTCCTCAAGACATCCATCTCCTTGCTTTCCCCTCACGCTCACATCCCATCCTCTACCAACCTCCTCCCCCGCACCCAACACACTATTCAGTCCAACCTCCGCCTGCACCGATACACCATCTACTTCGGACCCTGCGTATGATTTCTCAGGATTCGCCACGACGACGAATACAAGCGCAATGAGTGTTGAGACTATCAAATCACCGTTAAAGGATGGGGATACGGGCGTTACGAGGACGCAGAGGAGAGGATGGGAATTTCACCAGCTAGGAAGACGATTGCGGTGTCTGACGTTCCTACTGCGGGTACGGATGGAAGGTCAGATGTTATTTCGCCTCTCCTACGTCACCTTGACCGACTGACATATCTAACTACAGCAACCCAATCGAAATTCACAATCCCAATCTCAACGACGCCCACCCAATCCCCCATCCCTGCAGAGATGGGAGGAAGTAAGAGAATGGGAAGAAGGTTGACGTTACAAAGGGGAGGAGGTAAAGGATTAGAATGATTTCTCCAATACACACATTAGTCCTTTCATATATTAGACTTCCATAACATCTTTACTGTGTCTGCATCGCAACTCAAAACGCGAACCGATTTAGGTAAAGTATTTAAAGAACCAATGAAATTATGGGGCAGACTGGCGTGTGGGTGGGAAACTGACCATCGATCTTCGAGGCTGCTCTCAACCCAGTGCGGCTCCCACGACGTTCATCACTACTGCAATGTCAGACCCTACGGCGCACAATGGGAATTATTACCTGAACAATTACATCTTAGGAGGTCGAAACCATTTGGGAAACTCGTATATTACAACAGGAGAGGAAAGAGATGCCAGTATGTAGATATACGCCTCGTTTGATTGTACTTATACAATCTTAAATGACGTTCTTAGGATCCGCGCTGGATATTTTGGAGTCCCATATCAATAAGAATGCGTCATACAATTCCTCCGAGCGCGAGCAGGAAGGGGCATCGATATGCCAGCCGGGAACTAGGGAAAGGATCCTAACCAAAATACAGAGATGGACTGCCGGAGAAGGTCCTCCTGTATTGTGGTTATATGGTCCTGCCGGGACAGGAAAGTCGACCATCGCGCAGACCATCGCTAAACAATGCGACAAGGGTCCGAAGAATCTCGCATTCGGCTATTTTTTCTCGCGAAGGAACGCAAATCGAAGTGATCTGACAAAGTTCATACCAACATTTGCGTACCAACTTGTTCGCACAGTGCCCTCGCTGGATACTTCGGTACGAGAAGCTGTCCGCTCCGATCCTTCTATTTTCGCTCGGAGTCTCGAAACTCAGGCCCAAGCACTCATCGTTGAACCACTCAAGGCAATGACGGAGAAAATGCCTTCCATGGTTGTTGTCATCGATGGCCTCGACGAGTATTCAGAGGATGACGGGAAATGTCCTTTGAAGGATCTCGTTTCCATTCTTATCAGAGTTTTGACGGGCTTGCCCTTTCGAATCTTCTTTGCAAGTCGACCAGAGCGTTACATTGATGCGATATTCAAGTACCAACAACATAATGTCGAAATCATAGAGATCCCACTCAGTGATTGGGAAACTAGCCGTGATGTGTTTAACTACCTCAGGACAGAACTGTCACAAGTGCAGAGGGTCAAAGGGATTCCTAACTCACCATGGTGGCCATCAAAGAATGACCTTAATAGCCTTGTGGAAAATTCAGAGGGCATATTCATTTATGCATCAACACTTGTCAAATTTGTTGGTGCCCGGAACTGTAACTCGATCCAGAGACTTCAAAAGGCCCTGAAGTCACACAACGGCCTTGATTCCCTCTTCAAACAAGTCTTAGATAGTGCCAAAGAGCATGAAGATTTCCAATTTGTAATGGGCATCATTATGTTCCTGCGTCAACAGCTCTCGCTTGGGGAACTTGCTCAGTTTCTTGACAGGAAACCCTATGACCTTCGGTCTGCTCTTGAAGGGTGCCTATCTATCCTTTTCATTCCTGAGGAAGATAACATTGAAATTCGACCTTACCATGCCTCATTGCAAGACTTCTTCAGGGACTCAAACCGATCTGGTGATCATTTCCTTGACCCGGCAACAAACCACAAAGCTCTTTTCAATAGATGTGCTGAGCTGATCTTAAAGGACACTGATTTTTTGACAGAATCTGGCCCAAGTGTTTTCTATGCATATTGGAATTGGTGTTACCATCTGTGTTCACTGATTAATGCCAATAATGCCAGTGTTGACAGGAATACAATAAAGGCTCTGATGGAAAGATTGAATCAAAATGGGTGTGCTAGGCTGGCTAGATTGAAGTCACATGAAAAAGTCAGGAGTTGGCTTGTAGAGCTTGGAAGGGTAATTGTGTGTGCCAAGGTGAGTCACTAATTATGAACTTTAAAGGTATTCAAGGTGCTCTTGTCATAGAGAGAACAAAATGACTTTGAAGATTTTATCAAAATGGGACAGGAATTTCAAGAGAATGTTCATGTAAGAGCATTCCATCATAATGAAGGTGTACTTACAGAGTATCTCTTCCTCTTTAGAGAGTGAGTGGCATCTCATTGATTGTAAATATCTTGCTAATATTACTTAACATAGTTTGTATGTCAAAGTATATTATGCAAAGATTGGTACTGATAATCACATTCCATGTTTGAGAAGATGGTAAGCATTTTACATGATGTGGATTTAACAATTAATTGCTTTATCCATTACCAGACAGTAAGTTTCTTTACCATTTTCTGAGACATCCTAGTATCAAGGCTTTTTCAGATTGTATGTTATCACATAACTCATAACTGAAACAACCATAATCATATGATTATACTTACCAGTATGTAAGTATTTATAAGCCCAACATGTTTTTATAATGTATGAATACAACAACAATCAGGAGGTAAGTGGTTAATATACAGACTGCAAAAATTCTGATATAAACTAACTGGAAAATCTTGCCAGGCAGTGCGTGTTGGTTTCTATTTATTTGAAACACATTGATGGATAACAAATATCATGCTCATCAATGAAGAATGTATGTCTAACTTCTTCCTCACCAATATGATAAACTCTGATGTTATGGAGCACAGTTTGCAAGTACTATGTATACTTATAACTAATTCCTCATCTCATGCTTGCTTTCTCTGCCTTCCAGTCTGTGAGTACCCTGTCTACTCATGCATGATCACTTCCTTATCTCATCCTTGCCTTCTCTGCCTTCCAGGGAGTGAGTACCCTGTCTGTTCATGCATGACCACTTCCTCATCTCATCCTTGCCTTCACTGCCTTCCAGGAAGTGAGTACCCTGTCCACTTATTAATGAACACTTGCTCATCTCATCCTTGCCTTCTCTGCCTTCCAGGGAGTGAGTACCCGGTCTGCTTATACATGACCATATGACCACTTGCTCATCTCATCCTTGCCTTCTCTGCCTTCCAGGGAGTGAGTACCCTGTCTGCGTATTCATGACCACTTGCTCATCTCATCCTTGCCTTCTCTGTCTTCCAGGAAGTGAGTACCCTGTCTGCTCATGCATGACCACTTCCTCATCGCATCCTTGCCTTCTCTGCCTTCCAGGGAGTGAGTACCCTGTCTGCTCATCCACGACCACTCTCTCATCTCATCTTTGCCTTCTCTGCCTTCCAGAATGTGGGTACCCTGTCTGCTCATCCATGACCACTTTCTCATCTCATCATTGCTTTCTCTGCCTTCCAGTATGTGAGTACCCTGTCTGCTCATGTATGACCACTTTCTCATATCATCCTTGCCTTCTCTGCCTTCCAGTTTGTGAGTACCCTGTCTGCTCATGCATGACCAGTTCCTCATCTCATCCTTGCCTTCACTGCTTTCCAGTATGTGAGTACCTTGTCTGCTCATGCATGACCACTTCCTCATCTCATCCCTGTCCTCTCTGCCTTCCAGCGAGTGAGTACCCTGTCTGCTCATACATGACCACTTCCTCATCTCATCCTTGCTTTCTCTGCCTTCCAGCGAGTGAGTACCCTATCTGCTCATCCATAACCACTTCCTCATTTCATCTTTGCTTTCTTTGCCTTCCAGCGAGTGAGTACCCTGTCTGCTCATGCATGGCCACTTTCTTATCTCATCCTTGCTTTCTCTGCTTTCCAGCGAGTGAGTACCCTGTCTGCTCGCCCATGACCACTTCCTCATCTCATCCTTGCCTTCTCTGCCTTCCAGCTTGTGAGTATCCTGTCTGCTCATGCATGACTGCTTCTTCATCTCATCCTTGCCTCCTCTGCCTTCCAGTTTGTGAGTACCCTGTCTGCCCATGCATCACCACTTCCTCATCTCATCCTTGCATTCTCTGCCTTTCAGGGAGTGAGTACCCTGTCTGCTCATGCATGACCACTTCCTCATCTTGTCCCTACCTTCTCTGCCTTCCAGGGAGTGAGTACCCTGTCTGCTCATGCATGGCCACTTTCTCATCCCCGTCTTCTCTACCTTCCAGGGAGTGAGTATCCTGTCTTCTCATGCATGACCACTTCCTCATCTTATCCTTATCTTCTCTGCCTTCCAGCAAGTGAGTACTTGTCTGCTCATGCATGACTGCTTCCTCATCTCATCCTTGCCTTCTCTGCCTTCCAGGAAGTGAGTACCTTGTCTGCTCATGTATGTCCACTTTCTCATCTCATCCTTGCCTTCTCTGCCTTCCAGATTGTGAGTATCCTGTCTGCTCATGCATGGTCACTTCCTTATCTCATCCTTGCCTTCTCTGCCTTCCAGATTGTGGGTACCCTGTCTGCTCATGCATGGCCACTTTCTCATCTCATCCTTGCCTTCTCTGCCTTCCAGTATGTGGGTACCTTGTCTGCTCATGCATGACCACTTCCACATCTCATCCTTGCCTTCTCTGCCATCCAGGGAGTGAGTACCCTGTCTGCTAATGCATGACCACTTCCTCATCTCATCCTTGCCTTCCAGGGTGTGAGTACCCTTTCTGCTCATGCATGACTGCTTCTTCATCTCATCTTTGCCTTCTCTGCCTTCCAGGGAGTGAGTACCCTGTCTATTCATGCATGGCCACTTTCTCATTTCATCCTTGCCTTCTCTGCCTTCCAGGGAGTGAGTACCCTGTCTGCTCATGCATGGCCACTTCCTCATCTCATCCTTGCCTTCTCTGCTTTCCAGGGAGTGAATACCCTGTCTGCTCATGCATGACTATTTCCTCATCTCATTCTTGCCTTCACTGCCTTCCAGGGAGTGAGTACCCTGTCTGCCCATGCATGGCCACTTCCACATCTCATCTTTGCCTTCTCTGCCTTCCAGTTAGTGAGTACCCTGTCTGCTCATACATGACCACTTCCTCATCTCATCCTTGCTTTCTCTGCCTTCCAGTTTGTGAGTACCCTGTCTGCTCATGCATGACCACTTCCTCATCTCATCCTTGCCTCCTCTGCTTTCCAGGGAGTGAGTACCATGTCTGCTCATGCATGAAAGCTACCTCATCTCATCCTTGCCTTCTCTGCCTTCCAGTTTGTGAGTACCCTGTCTGCTCATGCATGACCAGTTCCTCATCTCATCCTTGCCTTCTCTGCCTTCCAGTTTGTGAATATCCTGTGTGCTCATGCATGACCAGTTCCTCATCTCATCCTTGCCTTCTCTGCCTCTCAGGGAGTGTGTACCCTGTCTGCTCATCCATGACCACTTCCTCATCTCATTCTTGCTTTTCTCTGCCTTCCAGAATGTGAGTACCTTGTCTGCCCATCCATGACCACTTCCTCATCTCATCTTTGCCTTCTCTGTCTTCTAGATCATGAGTACCCTGTCTACTCATGCATGCCCACTTCCTCATCTCATCCTTGCCTTCTCTGCTTTCCAGTATGTGAGTATCCTGTCTGCTCATGCATGACCACTTCTTTATCTCATCCTTGCCTTCTCTGCCTTCCAGTATGTGAGTACCCTGTCTGCTCATGCATGACCACTTCCTCATCTCATTCTTACCTTCTCTGCCTTCCAGGATGTGAGTACCCTGTTTGCTCATGCATGACCACTTTATCATATCATCCTTGCCTTCTCTGCCTTCCAGGGAGTGAGTACCCTGTCTGCTCATGCATGACCACTTTCTCACCTCATCCTTGCCTTCTTCCCCTTCCAGGGAGTGAGTACCCTGTCTGCTCATGCATGACCACTTTCTCATCTCGTCTTTGCCTTCTTTGCCTTCCAGGGAGTGAGTACCCTGTCTGCCGATGCATGGCCACTTCCTCATCTCATCCTTGCCTTCTCTACCTTCCAGGAAGTGAGTACCCTGTCTGCTCATGCGTGACCTCTTTCTCATCTCATATTTGCCTTCTCTGCCTTCCAGCGAGTGAGTACCTGTCTGCTCATGCATGGCCACTTCCTCATCTCATCCTTGCCTTCTCTGCCTTCCAGGAAGTGAGTACCCCATCTGCACATGCATGACCACTTCCTCATCTCATCTTGCCCTTTTCTGCTTTCCAGCGAGTGAGTACCTTGTCTGTTCATGCATGGCTACTTCCTCATCTCATCCTTGCCTTCTCTGCCTTCCAGCAAGTGAGTACCCTGTCTGCTCATGTATGACTGCTTCCTCATCTCATCCTTGCCTTCTCTGCATTCTAGCCTGTGAGTGCCCTGTCTGCTCATGGAGTCCCTTAACCATTGAGTTCATATTTATCCAATATTTTCTTGATCATTTAGTGGGTATGTCTCACAATAATTGCTGTGACTAATAAATTTGGTTAATATCCCTTGAATCCTAGCCAGTAAGTTTTAATTTTCTTAGCACTATTTCCATGACAAACTTTGTTTTCTTAGAGTGTCTGTAGCTGGATAAAAGATCAATTGCCCTTATATTCAGCACATTTCTGATTGCAAAGGGAGGAATCAGTCTTTATACCACCTTCCAAAATTAGAATTAAATATTCCTTAGACTGAATTAACTTTCCAAAGCTAGCTATGATTTGGAGAATAGTAGGAACAAGAGAAAGTTCAATGTGGAGGCTGTTTTTTGTATTATTGTGCATTTTAATATACTTAGGCAGGATTATGGGAGACAATAAAAGGTGTGCTTTTTGGACTAGATATGTATCATAAAGAGTGTTTGAATTACTATTCCTTAGGAGGAATCACAACAGGTTGCTGTCTCTTTGGTGTACCCTCAGTCTTATTGACTAGAGCATACAGTATTTATTATGTTAAAAAAACCAGCATATAAGGTGAACTTACTTGAATTACCTGTGAATGTTATGCCATTACCACAGTTGACTCAATTCTTTCAATGTTAGTTATCAGATAGATATACAGAATATATTAATTGTGATCAAGTTGAAGTTTTGCCAAATTTCATCATGACAGACTATGTGTCACAAGGCAAAACATGATCTTTCAATGTTACCTATGGTAGTGGACCAACACTATTGTGTGGCATGTCTAATTACCCGCTTTTTTATTTTTTATTTATTAAGTTTAAATTTTTTCACCCCAAATAGTTTTTTCACAATTTTTAATATCATGTACTTATTGTAATGTTTACTAAAGCAAAAGAAAAAAGTGCAGATACAGGAGTTTAACTCTCAGTTTTATATTGAGAACAAGTTAAACAAGAGAAATCAGCCGCTATACTACTGCACTACTGGTACAGATTGTCTATAAAATACTTACATTCATATTGCAATTTGCCACAAAAATAAAATAAAAAACAAATAAAAAAGAATTAGAATAGTGCATTGTATTCATTTTGAAGATATAAAAATAAGTGAAACCAGTCTACCAGTCTATGAGCTGATAATGTGCCTCTAGAGGCTGGTATATGTTAAACCAAGACCAGGTGTGTTGAATGTTTATATGCTTATGTCTGGCTATATACACATATCAGTCCATTATATGGTGTGAGATAGTTCATCCCAGGTAGATGCCATTGTGTATCTTTCACAGAAAATATTGATGCAGTGAGTGGCTGAACAGCAAATCCAAGTACTAGCATTGCCAACAAGAGCACAACAATAGTGTTTATTGCACATTAACTGGAATAATGCTTTCATGTAATGTGAATTGACATAATCAATAAATAAAGTGCAAGATGCTGGAGCATTGCCAGACACCAATTCAATGAAAGGCTGCAAGAACATTTTGTGAGTTATACAGTGTTTCACATGCACTAGAACCCACCTGCATCCTCTTTATATTTACATCTGTCCTGGCCCATAATGTGACAATAAACATTGCAATGATAACAGGGATAAGACACTACATGATAGTGATGAGAAAGGGTTAATGACGAGGGTAGTTTTTGACAAACTGTTGCACAGTGTGTAATACTTGATGTCAGTGACAAGTTACAGGTTATTTCCCAACCAGACTAAATTGTGGTGAAGAAATAAATAAAAATCAGAGAAGGGGTTTATCGATGCATAGGTTCGAAAAATGTAGCCCGACTTCCAGAGCAATCGCTAGTGGGAGTATGAGTATCAGCAAGCCAGAAGTGAACCAAGGATTCAATGTGAATGGATGCTAGGATAACTTAGTTAGAACATATATAGATCAGAATAAAGAGAGAAACCTCACCCAGATGGTCTCACTACTCCTGTCTTTCTGAGGTATTTCTCTTGACTGAAGGTATGAGCCCACATGGAAATGATTCAGATGTTAAACAAAGTATTTACTCCAAGCTCTCAATCACTATATGCTATTTCTTCCATATTCGTAATGTGAATCTATTGTTGCTCTGACTTTAGTGTATGAGGCCATGCATCCATGGTTGAAGGGAAAGCAAGATAGTGGAAGAAAAGTGATGTAGTACTCCAAAGAAAGTAAGCTTCATCCAGGGGTCAAATTGAAGACGTGGGTGATAATCTATCATTGAAAACATTGAAAATGACATACGTAATCTATTACTTACTAAATGTACCTCAACACATAATCTTCCCTAGCAAGAACCTGAATTATGGCAGTAAAGTCCCTATAAATGCAATGTAGAACATAGTAAGCACATACGTATACTGTTAAGATACAACTGGTTCCTATCCCATATATGTGAAGAATCCTGTTGTATCATGTGATTACAGCCTGGAGAGCCCGACCCAGCCCTTACCTACAGTATGCCAGTGATACCGTGTTGATATCTTCACTGAATGTCATATTTTGTCTGAAGAGTAGGCTAAGGCCAGGCCTAGTGATGCCCACCATCCAGACTGTTTCCAATTAAACTGCAGACTGGACCAATTTTAGATGGACCAATCCAGATCATTCCTTCCATGGTCTCATCAGTTCAGTTTTATGTTAAAAACCGGTTCCAAACCAGGCCAGACTGTTGAACTGTCCCCAAATTAGGCAATTGTCAGTGATCAAATGGTCTCACCATTCTCTGCTACCTTTCTTTAAGTCTCACCGTTATAAAGCTTCACATAGTGCCATTGTAATCCTCTTAGACATATTCTCATAATAGATACCCCATATGTAAGACCTTTCAACTATAACCAATCCTGTGCAATAATATCATGTTCCTTCACAGATGCACATGTTCGGTGAATATGAACACCCCACTATGGGCCACAAGGCACTATGGATATAATCCCCCCCTTCATTGTATCTCCCACAGCAGCTCCAGGGTTTCCACACAATGTCTAGCCTCAGTAATAATGGTGACTTCTTTTTATATCCTTCTTTCTTCTTGTGTCACACAGTGAATGATCAATTTTTGTGAAATATGTCAATAGAGTGTACTTGAAACCAAAATATATTAGGTTTTCCAATATATATTACTTAGTCAGTAATATTTGATGTGTCATTCCTAATAGCCGACACTCCAAATATTAGTTACCTAAGCATCACCTACTGCTATGCCTCCTGTGATTATGTAATATGAGCTAATACACGAGCCAGGCAAGATAATGTTCGGCAAGGCAGCTTCTAATATCAGCACCCTAATATATATCAGTTTCAAATACACTCTAATGTGACTTCTGCAGACATGTTGATCACTACCTAGCGGTCGTAGTGTCACTGCGGTTCTGTTCGGTTCTGTTCTCATGCCCTATTTTTAGAACCACGAACCGAACCAGTCAAAGTGGTTCGGTTCGGTTCACCGAACCACTTCCGAACCACTTGAACCGGTTCATAGTGGTTCAGTTCAGTCCAAGAACTGGTTCTGAACCAGTTCATACACTTCAGCCTCATATTTCCTCAGTAATGTTAAGTACCTTGTCTAAAAATATTTTTAACAGCAAGGAATAATCTAATGCTAAGCATTGAAGAGTCATATCCCTTTTATTTGATTGAAATTAAACTTAACTGTTATATATTGTTTATATATCAGCTCAGAACTGGTTCATGAACTGGTTCTGAACTGAACTGAGCCAAGAATAACTGCTTCTCTGACCAAACATTATCACACATATATTATAAAATGGATCAACACAGGAGTGCAAGTGAGGTAGGATGATTGTTATGAGGTAAATTAGCTATTCTAATATTTTTTTTGAGATTTATACAGCCATGAATATCACCTGGTTCAGACTGGTTCAGACTGGTTCAGGACCGGTTCGGAAATTTCAGGAATTCTCTGAACCATGAACCGAACCACTACCGAACCACCTGAACTGGTTCATATGGTTCGGTTCAAAATGGTTCAGTTCAGCGGTTCAGCGGTTCGGTTCTCGGTTCTCGAACCGAACTGCGGCTTCACTAAGCGGTCGTCATCAGGACTTTCAAGAAGGAGCTACAGGGGCATGATTTCAGTATAAATCATGGCAGCCAGGTACATCTCAAGTATCTTCTAACTTATCTTGCCTTGAACTCTGACTCAGGTAGATGTCATATAACGTGGTTGTATCTCTTATATCACCCTAGACTAACTGAACTCAGATATTATTGAGTAGGTAGTACAATGTGGGTAATGTTAAAAAGATATATGCTGGCGCCTAATGCACCAGCATGCTAAATATAAGCCATTGTGGACACTTATGGTGTCCACACTAATTAGGTAGCATATATGTACATTACATAATACATATATCATAATATAACAGTCTATAACTGTTACATCCTCCCTGGCTGACTGCTACTAGCAGTCACTCATATAGATCATTTAATTCATGGTCTATATTCATGGTACTCTCATTTGGGAGAGTACCACTAGTACCAGCTACTACTGGTACATTCATTTCCACATCAGGAACACCACTTGGTGGTCCTTCCTCATATGGAAGCACAGGTTCACACGCTTGGTGGTACGAATCCAAGTTCGTGTCCAAGCGCTGCTGGCTAGACTCGCCAGTTTTAGCTGGTGTTGGTGCGTGAACGGCTAAACGTGACTGGAGTGATCCAGTCACAGGTCGCTTGCCCTTATTCAGGGCAGGTGAACATTGATTCAGCTGCATATAGGCAGCATGTTCATTGCCTGCAGCGCTACAAGGCCACTTCTCTTCATGCCTTTCCATGTAAGGTATGATTTGAGTATATATTTGTTCTTTTGATAAAGAACAATGTTTAAGGATCAGTGCTAAATGCTAAGAACTCTGATCCTGTTGGTAGCTTCACGGATGTAAGCACCTGTGACTTGTCTTGACATCCCTTCACTATTTGGGACCCAACTCTGAGAAGAGTTGAACAGTCAGTTATCCACTGAGAGGATTGGTGGTTAGCTCTAAGTGAACCCGAGGGGAATCCACCATATGCTGTCTCAAAATTGAGACGGCTACTGAATACCACTTTCATTTGATGCATAAAAGTGGTGCAGGAGATATCTGCGGCTACTTTGGATATCCAGGCCGCGATGTCTATGTTCTCTTCAAGGAAATAGTGGTCACTATCATCCCTAATTGCATTGGGGACACTCATAGGATTGGTATGCCAATCCTTCAATGTATTCCACATATGGAGCAACCAGTGATTTGGTTGCTCATCATAAATCAGGACATAATTCCTGAAGCTGGAGTCCTCAGCTAATTTGTAAGGACGTTTACATGAGTAAGTCCATTTCTCTGGACTTACTAGGGGGTGTAGATCGACGTCTGAAGAATAGGCATCAGTTGGGGTGGTGACCGTCATGGATCGGTTACCGACTTGTTGAGCTGTTTGGAGACTCGTAATTTGTGTCTCCATGACCTTGATCTTGTCTAGAAGATCATCAATTTCTTCTCGAAGTCGATAATTATTCGACTTCTCTTCTGCGAGCTCCTTTTCAGCAGTGTCGTGTTCATCACCAATGTCAGTGATGTATTGACCCAGTTTGGGCCACACCTCTTGAAGGCAGTCTAAGGTCTCATCCCTAGTGAATGGGAACTTGGACAGACAGTTCTCCATGTCCACCAGTAAGTGCTCGACATAGCCCAAGCACTGATCACACCCAGTGGGGTGGTATACGAAGCAGGCACTGGGTATGGCCCCTACCTCTACGTGAGGTCCCTCGTGTTTGGCTTTTTGGTCACGAAAGCGTGACAGCAAGTCAGTGGTGTTGCTGCTACTGGATGCTTAGCTCATCTGAGTCAAGTGGTGGGTGGGCAGTGATGGCATCACTACCTGCATGATGGTTCTGGTTAAGCTGTTAGACGCCAGGAACGCACGTGAGGTATATTATACTTCACCCGGCAGCAGGCCGGCTGGCACTGATCACATCAGTGCTTAGTGAGGCTCCATGTTAAGCCCCATGCTTAAGTGTCACAACACGTGACTTCGTTTGACCTCTACGAAGCTTTGGAGAAGGTCACATACCTTCGGAGAGCTTCGTTTGGACTTCATTCAGCTTCATATCTTACTTCGTTCAACTTCACTTCTCACCTCATCTTCGTGTTCGCACAACAAACCCTTTGCCCACATCCTGACTTCTTTCTTGATCCCAAGGGCAACACCTTTGCCCACCTACTTCATTCTATCACACTATCCACTCCACTATTCCATAAGACTATTATTGGTCTTCCCCGGACCTGGCACAATTTGTCCTCAATACTTCTTCTATTCTGACAGGTGACACTTCATCACGTTCGTTTCCAATTCGTTTGTATTGTTTCCGTTCATTCATCTTTTCTTATGGCATATTTCTGTTCACTTATTGTTCTCATGACATATCCTCCGTTCACTTATATTTCGTATTGCATATTTGTTCATCATACCTTTTCGATCATTCACATTATTCGTTTAATGATTCCCCCGAACCTTTGCTATTCGACAATACACATATACCTATTGTTCTATCACTTTATGTCGTGCTCTGTTCTACATTTGACTTATTTGTTTGTAACACTTCCTTCCACTTTCATCCATGAACTTATAGTATATAAGTACATGTATCTTAGCTAGTTTTCTCCAGTCGGAAATTAGCCCATTAGCCATATACACCTTAGTGTATATCCTTCCTATACTCGAGCCTAGTGCTCATTCTCCTCTATATACTTCGGACCTCTATTACCTCCAAACTGAATACAACCTTCAAAGATCAACTTTGAATTTCACCTCGAACCTTTGATCTTACTCTGAAGTCCTATCTTCGTTTGGGACTTCGTTTGGGACTTCGTTCAGACTTCATTCGAACACTTCATTCAGAACTTCGGTATTTGAATCTGCTCTTATATTGTTGGTTCTAATCTGTTCCAAATTAAGAACATGTACAGTTCGAGACGGCACAACCCATGACATTGAAGCCAAGTCCTTCGGTTCTAACCCTTCGTTCTTTAGTGTGACTTCGTTCATTACTTCGGTCACACTTCAAAACCCTTCATTAGGATCAGCCCGTAACACTCCACGTGCCTCTGATTAACTATTTACAGTTTAATCTTATCTCTGGCGACTCATAGTCTAAGTCGTTCTATTATTACTGATATAGTAATGAATGTGCATATATGTGCAATAATACCTTATTATTGAGGTATTAGAGTGTCTTATAGCTATTATAAGATTGCGGTATGCTAATTACACTGCGTGTGATTATAGCAGCATATCCTATAGATGCATATACCTGCATATATGCACATTAATTCCTCTTTTTTGAGGAATTCTCCCTTCAGCTTCCTAATTTAGGAAGATCACACGGTCGCTTGACACCGCAAAGCTCTAAATACTGGTCTAGAGCTTCCAATTCTTTTACACCTGAGAGAGGCTCCCAGATAAATCTGGAAATAATACATTCCAGAGCCGTCCAACAACTCAATTATTGTCGACAGGGGGGGGAAATGTGAGAGCTAATCCCACATATAGTAGAAACCCAGTAAAACCAGGTAATACTGTAAACTGACCCACCCAAAGCAATTCTATTAGGAATGCTGCGAAAGCAAACAATACTGTTGTCTGCTTTAATTGCAATCAATCAGGTCATATTCAACCTAATTGTCCTTTTCCTGACAAGGACAGGAGAGTTGCAGGAGCAAGAATAGAAGAAGTTATTCTTGAGGAAGATGAAGATCAAATTGAAGAATTTGATGAGTATGCTCCTCACCCTGAGGAGCAGCAAGAATATGAAGATCAACCTGAAGAGGATGATCAGCAGTATTGTTTCAATGATGAAGAATACAAAATGAGATCCATTGACAATGAAGTTGTACATGTCAATGCAGTCATTAAAGCTTCAGGCTATAATGATTGTTGCAGACTCTATGGAATTAAAGTCCGTGAAGCAGAGACTGATCTGAGAGTCTCTGTGGTATTGCAGACAGGAGAAAAAGAACAACCTGTCTATGACCATCGAGCAAGGAAGAAGGCATGTCCTTTACCTACAAGAGGTAAAGAGAATGAAACTATATCTGTGTTTTGGGATATAGCAGGAACAAAAGCCCACTGCCTTTTAGACAGTGGCTGTGAAGGGATCATGATATCAAGTGATTTCATGAGAGCCAACAAACTTCCAAAGTTTGAATTGGAGAAACCAGTTATTCTGCAACTGGCTTGTGTGGGAAGTAAGTCCACTGTTCAGTATAGACTTACTGCCAAAATACTTCTCAGCAAGGAGAAGTATGATGAGTATTTCAACATCGCTAATGTCAATTACTACGATGTTATTTTGGGAACTCCGTTCTTACATCGGTTTGAAATCCTATTGGATTTCAAGAACAACCATGTTCAAATGGGTAAACTTAGTTTTCCTAATAGGTTTGGTAGTATAACACCAACTGAAGCAGATGAGGATGAAACTTGTCTGCGAAAGGAAAAGCCTAAGGCTCTTCCTACTCCCACTTCAAAATGAAGCCAGGAGGGTGAGACTAGCAGAATAATACAATTAGTCTCATCATCAATTGTTGCTACCTATGGAAGCAGCAAACCAGGAAGTAGGAGAACTGAACAGCATATTTATGGTGTTCAGAGTAGAATATCATTTAATGAAAGTGATATTCTAGCATTGAGAGAAGCCTGGCAGAACAGGTATGTGGATATCTTTGGAGATATCCCTTTGGAGTTACCTCCATTTAGGGAGGTAAATTATGAAATCAAGTTAGTTGATCCATCGAAAGTGATTCGATATAGGACTCCTAGATGTCCTGAATCACTTAAAGAACAATTGATTGATAAAATCAATCATTACGTTACAGCCAGATGGTGGAGACAGACGTCATCACAACAGGCTGTACCCATGCTCTGTCTTCCTAAATAGATAGGCAAACTGAGAACTGTGTTTGACAAGCATCTGCAAAATGAAAATACAGTAAGGGATGTAACTCCTTTCCCTGACCAAGACATGATTCGTAATGATGTGACCAGGTCTCAGGTTAGATCAAAGATTGATCTAACTGAAGTGTATGAATAGATATGTATTGTGGATAGAGATGTAGACAAGTCTGCATTTTCCACAATTTTCAGGACTTATGAAAGTCTTGTTATGCAGATGGGTGACTGTAATGCTCCATCTACATTCCAGTGTTTGATGACTATGATATTCATCAAACAAGTAGGTTGATTCATCCATGTTTACTTGGATGATATATTTGTGTTCTCAATGTCAATAGAAGAACATGAAGAACACTTACACCAAGTGTTCTCTTTATTGCATGCAAATCACCTATACCTGAGTAAAACTAAGGTAGAT
Source organism: Sphaerobolus stellatus SS14 (assembly GCA_000827215.1). Taxonomy (NCBI): domain Eukaryota; kingdom Fungi; phylum Basidiomycota; class Agaricomycetes; order Geastrales; family Sphaerobolaceae; genus Sphaerobolus; species Sphaerobolus stellatus. The sequence goes on along the minus strand of KN837125.1, from coordinate 151,643 downwards.
TTGTACTCGGAGAGGATGGATTGTCTTGGTCATATCATCGATGACCAAGGTATTCATGCTGATACAGATAAGCTGTATCAGCTTCATAGCTGGCACACTCCAAGAAGTTACAATGAAATCCTGCAATTTGTAGGATTATGCAATTATCTGGCATTGTTTTTACCAGATATTTCGGCATATACCAGCCCATTGACTGGTATAAACAGAAATAACCGTCCATTTGAGTGGACTCTATTTCTGGATAAGTGCTTTAAATGTATAAAGCACATGGCAACCAAGCACCTAATCCTAAAGGCATTTGATTGGAACTCACCACCTGATATATGGGTGGTGATTGATGGCTCCAACTTCGGTGTTGGAGGATACATTGGACAAGGGAAAGAGTGGAATACTTGTCATCCTGCTGGATTTCTATCAAAGAAATTCACCTCAGCACAGCAGAATTATCAGACTCATGAACATGAAGCCCTTGCTGTGCTAGAAGCACTTGCCAAATGGCAAGACAAACTATTAGGAAGAAAATTCTTCCTAGTAACTGACAATAAGAGTCTTACATTCTTTAAGACTCAAGAAACTCTCACTGCTCGACAAGCTCATTGGTGGGATCTCATTAGTAGGTTTGACTATGAACCTATTCATGTTCCAGGGGTCTTAAATATAGTAGCTGACTGTCTGTCTCGCTACTTTAAGAATGATCTTCCAGATGAAGTTCATCCGGAATGAGAGTATGTCAATATTAATGTACAGCTTGATCCTGACAGAGATACTCTGACAGTTGACCGGTATGTCAAAATGGCTGCAAACAGAGAAATCAAAGTATCTGCTGCTGCTAGACATACCAATAGACTCAGGGAAAGACCTGAGCCTAGGGAAGAAGAGGCGGATCAATTAGTGTTGCCAGAGGGTGAACAAATTGATCCTAACAATGAAGACAATATTCTCGTTTTCAATTCTGGTGCTGACAAAGTTAGAAATAACTATGTTAATGACAAATTATTATCCAAAGTTGTCGCAGATGTCTCTGCCCATAAGCAATTTGCAATGCGAGACAAGCTGTTATTTACCAAAAATCAACTTGGTAGAGATGTTCTCTGCATCCCAGAAGATGCTTTCTAAAGGGGGAGGAGACTGGTTGAAATTATAATTGACCAGGCACATAAAATTATAGGACACTTTGGAGCCTATAAACTGCAAAATATATTCATAGATCATACTGGTGGACCAGTATGGCGAATGACATTGAGTCATTCTGTCAGTCATGTGGCTTGTGCCAAACAGCCAAGACTGATAATCATAGACCAGTAGGTCTACTGCATAGCCTTTCAATACCTAATGAACTTTGGATCTCGATAGGTATTGATTTTGTCGGTCCTCTTTCAGAGGAGAGAATTAAGGATGAAAAGTATGATTACTTAATGGTAATCATTGATAGATTTTCATTACAAGTACATTTGATCCCAACAAATGTATGGGTTACAGCCAGAGGGGTAGCTTGGCTGTACTTGAAGGAGATAGTCCGGTTACATGGACTACCGGAGTCAATCATAACTGATTGTGACTCTAAATTCACTTTGATATTTTGGAGTGAATTACAGTGATTAATAGGTACTAAACTATTAATGTCTACTTCGTTCCATCCTCAAACTGATGGAGCGACAGAATGGGCCAATTGTTCGATTGGGCAAATACTGAGAACAGTAGTTGCTAACAATCAGCGGGATTGGGCAGAATGTTGCCCAATGGTGGAATTCACTATAAATAGTAGCACTAGCAAATCAACGAGATATGCTCCCTTTGAAATTATATACGGTTATATGCCACATATAAACCTTCCCACTGATTTTAATACCAAATATAAGGGTATTAAACAATTTGCTGAACAAGCAAAGTGGAATATAATGGCGACACATGATGCCATTATAGTGAGTCGCATTAAACAAACAGTTAATGTGAATAAGAGATGGAGACCAGGAGAAGAATATTTCCCTGGTGACTTGGTATATTTAAGTACCAAGAACCTGAAACTACCCAAGGGTCGGGCTCGTAAACTTTTACCAAAGTTTATAGGACCTTATAAAGTCCTGGAAGCTCGGAATGAGAGCTCCAATGTTGTACTTGAACTCCCTGAGGAGCTCAAGGCTAGAAAGATCCACGCAACCTTTCACAATAATCTTATTAGGCCACATATCCCTAATAATGATACTCGGTTCCCAAACTGAGAAGCCAAAGCCTTTTATGACTTTGGTAAGGACGATGAACAGGAATGGTTCATCAAGGAGATCGTTGGGCATGAGTGGACCAATGATGGATTACAGTTTAGAGTGTGAAACTCAAGTCAGCTATGAGTTTCGCATCAAAAGCTGACAAATGCTGACAAAGACTTTTTGATGCTAAACTCAAGTCGGCTATGAGTTTCGCATCAAAAGCTGACAAAGCCTGACAAAGACTTTTTGATGCGAAACTCAAGTCAGCTATGAGTTTCGCATCAAAAGCTGACAAAGCCTGACTGTGTGAATAAGGCTTTACTGTAGGCGCTTATGCTGACTAAGTGATCACGTGACGGCCAAATCTTGAAGTTCGAAATAGTAAATTGCTGCAAATGGCTCAAAAAGCACCTTGGGCAATAGAGGGGGAAAAAAGTTTTTTTCCTTTTCTGGTGCTTCGAAACATTTTATTTTCAAAATGTATTCAGGGAGAATTATAGCTAATTATACTATCTAACATTCTCCCTGATCATTTCTGTAAAAACAAATTTGTGGAGGATGAGGAATCACTGACGAGTTTTGAGACAGATTGCTTATGTAAGGGTGCTGGATTTGCTTTTCCCCTACCTTATATGTGTCACGAATGGTCCAACGACCTGACACATATTCACTTCACAAGAAGTTCGTAGATAATCTACGACCAGGGTTGCGATCTCTGCTACTATGTGCAGGGTACGTGTAAGGGCAACCCTCAGAGCCGGGCGGATGTCACGCCAAGCTAGCAGAGGGGAAATCCAAAGAATATAGATAAAGGAAATAATACATGCGAAGGGAATCTCACCTAGCAGAGGGGAAATCCACAGAGAAAGTCTTGGATTGCCTCTACTAGAATGAGCCCAATAAATAGGAAACGGAACAGGCGCAATCAGAGATAAGAGAAAATACAATGATGGTGCTAAGACGAAAAGGAAAAGTAACCCATGCAGACGACCCTGTACTAACCATCCCTGCTCCTAAAACCCGCATGGCATGCCTCCATGCGGAACCCACTGTCTCCAACCTAACCTCCCACTCTCTGGCCACAGAAGTCAGCGAATGTGTTGTTGAGGAAATCCAAGCAGAAGTGGGGGCTGACGGTTTCTGTCTGGAAATGTGGGGTGACGGTTTCCGCTCGGAAAAGCTCCCAGGGGATTATTGGTGTTGAAAATAATCCCGGGTGGAAATTTAGGGTTGTCCCCTGACAGTTTACACATATGTATTTCAGCTACTATATGGTACAAGTAAAGTGACAACTGGTCGGCGCTAGTTGCCAACCCAGAACTATATACTATAATATTATGTAAGGTACTATATACTTTATGTAATAATATTAGGTAACTATGTGGATGCATATATGCGTCCATAGGAGTCCATAAGGACTTAGAGGAATTGAGCAGAGTCAATTCATGATATATACAGATGCATATATGCGTCTAATCAAGTCTAAGGTGACTTTGTACCAGGGATTATATATAATCCCTTACAGGCAGCATGGCACAACTTGGTGTCCGGTGCTTAAGGTGATTTTGCTGTTAGCCCTGGTCACACTAGTCCACTGGACTCCAAGTTCTGTTCCACCTCACAAAATCTATAAAATATTATTATATTGTAACTAAAATCGAATTTATAATTTTAGAGATATTATGTGAATATAATTCTGCTCAATAATGCTCAAAGATCCTCAATATCCTCAATATCCTCAATATCTGAGTCGAGCACGGTGTGTTTAATGTATTACATAAGTTGCATTGATATGTCCCTGCCTAGGAATTGGATGAATTTTATTGTGACAGCGACATCAGAATTTAAGTTCTGCTGAGTCACCCAAAATGATAATATGAACTGTCTGCAGGGTATGTAGTGGTTTTTCTATCTCAGATCATTCAATAAGATACATTTCCCAAAATTATCTACATGTTTTGACTTTTATAGTGCGGTATTTTCACTACAAACCCTGGGTAAAGATTAATAGAAAAAAAAGGCTTGAAATGTTAAGAAAAGATGTTGTCAGTGCCCTACAATTGAGGTGACCATGATGTAGCACTCGAACAGCCTGTGGGAAAGTGGACATCGGAGTTCGAAACCCCTAGGCCTTGCCTCTCACCATTTTAATGTTAGTTACCAGATAGATATACAGAATATATTAATTGTGATCAAGTTGAAGTTTTGCCAAATTTCATCATGCCAGACTATGTGCCCCAAGACAAAACATGATCTTTCAATGTTACTTATGGTAGTGAACCAACACTATTTATTGTGTGGCATGTCTGATTACCCACTTTTTTTATTCTTTATTCATTAAGTTTAAATTTTTTTACCCCAAATAGTTTTTTCACAAATTTTAACATCATGTACTTATTGTAATGTTTACTAAAGCAAAAGAAGAAAATGGCAAATACAGGAGTTTAACTCACAGTTTTATATTGAGAACAAATTAAGCCAGAGAAATCAGCCAATATACTACTGCACTACTGGTACAGCTTGTCTATAAAATACTTACATTCATATTGCAATTTGCCACAAAAATAAAATAAAAAAACAAATAAAAAAGAATTAGAATAGTGCATTGTATCCATTTTGAAGATATAAAGATAAGTGAACATATATGAAACCATTCTACCAGTCTATGAGCTGATAATGTGCCTCTAGAGGCTAGTATATGTTAAACCAAGACCAGGCGTGTTGAATGTTTATATGCTTATTTCTGGCTGTATACACATATCAGTCCATGATATGGTGTGAGATAGTTTGTACCAGGTAGACACCACCATGTATCTTTCGTGGAAAATATTGATGCAGCAAGTGGCTGAATGGCGAATCCAAGTACCAGCATTGCCAACAAGAGCACAACAATATAGTGTTTATTGCACATTGACTGGAATAAAGCTTTCACATAATGTGAATTGACATAATCGATAAATAAAGTGCAAGATGCTGGAGCATTGCCAGACACCAATTCAATTAAAGGGTGCAAGACATTTTGTCAGTTATGCAGTGTTTCACATGTGCTAGGAACCCACCTGCATCCTCTTTATATCCCCATCTGTCCCGGCCCATAAGGTGACAATAAAAATTGCAATGATAACAGGGATAAGACACAACACGATAGTGATGAGAAAGGGTTAGCAATGAGGCTAGTTTTTGACAAACTGTTGCATAGTGTGTAATACTTGATCCCAGTGACAAGTTATGGGTTATTTCCCAGCCTGACTAAATTGTGGTGAAGAAATAAATATAAATTAGAGAAGGGGTTTATCAGTGCGTAGGTTTGAAAAATGTAGCCCAACTTCCAGAGCTATTGCCAGGGTGAGTACGAGTATTAGCAAGCCGGAAGCAAACCAAGGATTCAATGTGAATGGACACTAGGATAACTTAGTTAGAACATATATAGATCGGAATAAAGAGAGAAACCTCACCCAGAAGGTCTCACTACTGCTGTATTTCTGAGGTATTTCACTTTACTGAAGGTATGAGCCCACATGGAAATGATTCAGATGTCAAATAAAGTATTTACTCCAAGCTCTCAATTACTATATGCTATTTCTTCATATCCGTAATGCGAATCTATCGCTGCTCTGACTTTAGTGTATGAGACCATGCGTCCATGGTCGAAGGGAAAGCAAGATAGTGGAAGAAAAGTGGTGTAGTACTCCAAAGAAGGTAAGCTTCATCTAGGGGTCAACTTGAAGACGTGGGCGACAATATATCATTGAAAACATTGAAAATGACATACATAATCTATTACTTACTAAACGTACCTCGACACATAAGTAGCTTGGACCTGCTTGGACGTTTCTGTTCCTAGAGCGATTCAGCCCGAATGAAGGGCAATGCCCAGAAGCGGTGATAATATTGATCATACTTATGCTTTTTGACACGATCCTGCTAGGTCCGACTCAGACTGACGCTGGTGCTATGCTCACTCGAGCCCTCGGGAGCTTCTTGGCACGAGATTAGCGATCCTGCAAAGTCCCGAGGAGCCATGATCACTGTTTCAGCGCCTTTTTTCGTTCTTTCTTTTCTTTTAGGAAGTTAGAAAGAGAAGACAAACAAGACTCATCTATATTTTCTGTGTATCCACATCAATCATGTATCAATTACCGCAATAACAGAAATGACTCCTGAAATGTCGATACACAGCTGTGCCATCTTCAATGAAATCTTTCGCTCACTATGCCCAACACCGCCTAACCAGCCGATCAGAGATCCCACACAATGGAAGGCAGACTTACCGTTTCTTGTTGAGCGATTCACGCACTTCTATTCCGTTCCAACAGCTCCATAACGCCTTTCGCCTGAAAATTCGCCCGAATCGTTTTATTCGGTCTTGCAAATAATATCCTTGTCAAGCCATTGAATTCCTCGAACTTAATAGGCGGCGAAAGGTCAATCAAAACAAGTCGGACGACACTAGAATCCACATTCAGAGGCAGACGAAATTCATTTCTTGGGACATGCATTACAGTATTGACCTTCACATAAAGTTGTACGTTGGCTGAGAGGTGAGACCATAGTGGTGTTCCGGGCTGGACAACAAGTCGCTGGAACATGAGGATCATGACTCGACAAGTGGGCGTTGGGAAAGGAGTCAGAAAACCAGGGGAGATGAGATTTGATATGGCGTGTTGGAGATACAGACATCGAAATATGGTAAATCAGCCTTGACGAAATCACCAATGATGATATCCAGCTTGCGTTGTTCTGGGCTATACAAATATGATTTACATAGATGTTCCATCACCTGGGTGATATTAATTATTCAAGACTCACGTTCGCTGAACATGTTTAACGAGTTCTGCAGCCATATGAGGATCCATCTCAACAGCTACAGCTTGTTTTGCTTTCTCAAGAATATGCACCGTCAAGTTTCCAGTTCCAGGTTCTACTTCCAATACATGGTCTGTAGCTTTGATGTTTGTCTGCCAGCGGGAAGAATGTGAATAGGATATTCGATATTATAATCATAATTGCTAATTACCACATCCACAATTCTAGGAATGAATACAAGATCAATCAATCGAATACTAGCCCGGAATGTACTTACCTTTGAGCTATAGATGGACTTTTGAGGATGTGCTAGCCAAACTATGCCATGTTGAACAAGGGGTTCATTCCATGAGCCTTTGACTCTCCTATAGCTTTCTTTTGAGATGGTTTCTAACTTTGCTTAAACGATCTGAAGTTGCTTTGGGGATAGTACAAATTAAATCGGTCAAGACAAGTAATGTCACATGCGTGGGAATTTCGAACTTGCCGGGTCCACTGTTTATCCCTGAAGCAGTATTGGAGTGTCAATGAATTTATTTCACGTTTAAAAGTCACATTTACACAGAGTGAATCGGGTTGGACGCCCACTAGCACCCATGTCAACGCCTTGACCCGCAACTACGTCGCCTATTCCTCTTTTCCTCAACGGTTCGGGCTTGGGTTCAAGGCTGCACAGGGGACGTGCTGGCAGTCACCAGAATGTGCAGGCTTGTTGGATCACCCATCCCAGCAGATTTAAGGAAGAGAGAGGGGGGAACCGCCGCTTCCCTATTACCAACAGAGACATCCGCTAGGTATGTCCTCACCGCCATTGAGGATCCACACTTTTTTGGCTAACTGAGACTTTGATAGTCTCCCGCGCCGTTTATTTTTCTGCTTTAGATCGCCGACGTCTACGCCGTCACTGACATCTTCTTGAGTCATATATGCCGCAACCATCAGATGACATCACAGCACAGAGCCATCAAGAATCCGGATCGAGTTCGCAAGAAACTGTACGCACACCACAGCCTTCTGGAACGATTAACAACGCCGCCGCATCCCTCATTGTCCAGCGATGTCTCTCCATCGTCGAGCGTTGCCGAAAGGGGGAAATTAGGACATCCGACGCCATCGTACTCCTCCAAGGCTAATTACCATCCTGTGAGGAACAAGCATTTCGCACCTACATCGACATGTGCATTGAAATCAAACGTGAACATGCGGCAGCTGGATACAAGGGGAAGCAAGTCGCAGACCGGTCTGCAGGAGGATCGAGCGGCGTCCAACCATCTCAGCAGCAACCAACCGGTCTCATTCCAAGCCCCACAGCTAGCATTGAACTCTCAACGCACCTCCAACATCCGCAATTCACGCTTGATCGACAGGATGACGGGCCCGCACCTCAGAATGCCGACAACGACACCCATAATCTCGATGTCGTCAAGAAGGGATTCGACCGTTCAAAGTTACCCTGGTTTAACCAACCCGAACCCCATCTTGATCCACTCATCCGCGACACCTTGGAGAGAAAACGTTATTATCTAGCCAATTCCAAGGATATCAAGATCGAAACCCTTGGACGAGCGAATTGCCCCCCGTTCCCTGATGGATTGTGGCATGACGTCATCGTTGGCAACTACGTCGACCTTGACAAAATCCATGCTCAACGAGACTCTCTCGAAGGTGAATCTGAATACATCCAGACCATTGGTGGGATGGAATTTAGGGTGCGAGACTGCGGAAGTGTCGGAAAACCCTCAAAGTCCATCAAATCCCATTCAGACTGGATCATCGCTTTCCAATCCACTAAAACCGCCATCATATTTGTCTACCCCGACTGCAAAGAAGAATTCAAAGCTTATGAGATATTCATGGCCGGTCAATTTGCAGCTGTCCGACCTGAAGAACACCACCGGGTCATTGCTCTTGATAAATCCATCAGGAAACAAGTGTCGAGAGTCAACAATTGCACCCTCCTTACTTTGCCCAATTTCCAAGCACTCTGCACCCAGGAACTCAACCCGATTGGCCGAGGATCGGATTATACCGCCAGTTCAAGCTACACCAATTCAGCTGGAAAGCAGCGTAGGGATGATGACCACATCAAACCAATCTGTCGACACTTCAACAGGGATGATTGTATTGGACCATGCCGCTTCCGCCACATATGTTCACTCTGCAAAGACAAGCATCAAGCGAAAAACTGCCCCAGCAACCGGAGACAAAATTGATGAGCGTTGGAAGAAACCGCGTTACACAAGGGGTTTTCTCTGGACAGATAATGAGTTAGCAGGCACCCCATCCGCTTCATCCACTATTTTCGCTCAACCTCTCCCTTCACCGCCACAATCCGAACTTAATAATCAGATTGCGCTAGAAACTATCAATGAAAATCCATCGTTGTTCAAAATTATAACTCCTATCAACATTACACGGTTCGAAGAGCTGCTTCAATCTCACCCAAATCAACCATTTGTCTCTTCTGTGTGCCGAGGTCTCAGAGAAGGTTTTTGGCCACATGCTATTATACCACCTGAATTACCTGAATCTGTCGATTTTTCTTTGCGACCACAATCAGAGGAAGCGATGACTTTCATCCATGAGCAGCGGGATAAAGAGATTGCGTTAGATCGTTTTTCTCCAGCGTTCGGACCCAATCTCCTACCTGGGATGCATAGCAGTCCTATAGGAGCGGTTCCAAAATCTCATTCCACAGGTTTACGGCTCATCACAGATCAAAGCACGGGGCCTTTCGCTCCCAACTCATTCATCCCCAGGAATGCTGCTTCAGTCCGATATGACAATATGCACGATTTTGGTAAGCTCCTTCGACAAGCCTATGCAAATCACGGTCGACCCCCAGCCTACATATTCAAAAGCGATTGCTCAGAAGCATTTCGTAGGATCCCTATGCACCCGCTGTGGCAAATACATCAAGTTGTTACCATAGATGGTGCCAGGCACGTTGATCGTTGTATGGTTTTTGGCAACCGACGCTTGCCAAGCATCTGGTGCTCGTTTATGTCCCTGGTCATCTGGATTGCAATCAACATCAAGAATATAGATGACATGCTCCACTACATGGACAACACATTCAATTACAAAATGAATCCAGAACTTGAATACTATAGGCCGTACAACAGATCTTATCCGAAAAAGCAAGTAGCACTCCTTCGCCTATGGGATGAGATAGGCTTACCTCACAGCGTGAAGAAGCAAGAGTTTGGATCCTCATTGGTTATCATTGGTTTTCATGTAGACCCTGTTTGCATGTCTCTGTCCATTCCATACTCCGCCAGGATGGAAATGGTAACAGCAATCCGTCAATTCCTTGACACTACCCACAGCCGTCGACATCCTCTCAAGCAATGGCAACAATTACTCAGGTGGGGAAACTGGGCTCTTAATGTATTTCCACTCCTTCGTCCAGCATTGCAGTTGAGCTATTTAAAGATTGCTGGGAAAACTTGGCCGAATGCAGGAATAGTCCTAAACTGCAGTGTCATGCGTGATCTGTCATGGTTCGCAGATCGAGTTGAATCTACACATGGTCTTCATTTCTTTGAGGATGTGGAATGGGGTTATGAGCAAGCTGACAATATTATCTTCTGTGATGCCTCGACCATTGGAATAGGTTTTTATGTACCATCAAAGGTACTGGGTTTTGCATCCAATATTCCTCCAAACCCACTTGTCACAAATATTCTATTTTATGAAATGCTTGCTGTCGCTTCCGCCGTCGCATGGGCAGCAGAACTCCCAAAACCTCCTCGCCATCTATTTGTGTACACGGATTCTCTGGACACTGTGGAAATGTTCCACAGTCTTCGAGCAGGTGAAGGCTATAATGAATTGCTTTTATTTATCGTTGAGCTCTTGTTAACTAAGAGAATTTCTCTTCGTGTGTGTCATGTTGCCGGCATCAACAACCCCCTGGCTGATGCCATCTCCCGAGGTCTTTTTGATGTCGCTCGCCAGCTGGTACCATCCATTCGCATTGGTTCATTTCAGCCCCCTCAGGATGCGTTGGGGGTAGCCGAAAAATGATGTTACAACCAACATCAGCTAGGCAACCCAAGTGTGACCCCTGGCCCCTCGAGCGTCTGATCCGAGAATGAGCCGTCGCCCTTGGACACACACTCGAAGTTTCTTCTGCTGCCGCTTATTGTCAAGTATTGATCCGACCGGCTCATATTCATATATTATTTTTATCCATGTTCTATTCATTTGACTCATTCACTTTGTATTTGCTCATTCAGACTCTTTTCCACGCAGCTTACTTTTCCGTGCGGTTTTCACTCTTATTATTTTCTTGTTGACTCAACCATTTGTTTTCCGACCGGATTTTCTTTATCTTTCTTATCTGTTTTATCTTTCACACCATGTGTTTTTTCTCACCTATCATTCAGCTGATTATTTGACCCTTCAATATTTATGTTATTTTCCCACCGGCTCCACACGGCATATCACCACACCATCATACACCAATTATCTTTTTATGATTCATCTTTGATTATCTTTTTATCCAATATTTCTCCGCTCGGTTAATTATATTTAAATACACTCATTTGTATCTACTTTTACTCAGTCAGAAATCGAATCTCGTATTATCTGTTAACTCTACTCTTGTCTGTCTTTCTGCTCGGGTTTCATTCCCGCTCGGCTTTACTCTCAACTCTACTCTTGAACT
>KN837125.1:29754-60867 GCA_000827215.1 Sphaerobolus stellatus SS14 | reverse complement strand
TACTCCGGCGCCAACACAGCCTGGCTCTCCTCATCATAAGACGACGAATTCTTATGAGTAGAAGCCTTCTTCTTCTTCCCGCCGTTGTTCTCGGGATCCCACAGGCCGAATGCGTCGCCGAAATCGATTCGGGAGGTGGAGGCTTGGGGAATCTGGACACCTTGGTAGGAGGATTGAGCGGGGTAGGAATTGCCCTTTGGGGTGTGCGTGTTGGGTTTGCCGAAGAGGTAGCGGATGAAGAAGGCGACGGAGCCGAAGATCTCGTGGCCGAAGTCGGCTGTAGCATGAGGTGAGAGATGAGTGCGTGCGTGGGGATATGTATGAAGCAGAGGACGTACCGTAGTTGATGCTATCCCATAATGGTCTCCAGATGCTTGTTTTGGGTAAGGAATCGTCTTTGTATTCGGACGCAGGGTAGGCCCAGAGCATGAAGCCTGCGAAGAAGACCATCTGTGACGAAGGATGTCAGCGATGGACGTGGGTAGATGTAGATAAGGAGAGATGACATGATACGAACCTCGATAGTGGTTGCGAGCGCGTTCAGTCCATCTGCAACGTTAGTCGCAGTCCAGAACTCGGTCGCGTGGATGACTTTGTATTTCTGGAGGACACTGAACTGTGGTATGACGTCACATGTAAGGAGCAGAGAATGTACGGAAAAGAAGAAAGACGTACGACGAACTCCTGATAGAACGTTAACACTATTCAACCATCAAATCAGTATCATATCCCATTATATGGCACAAGATCGCAACGCTGGATACGTACTGACAATACCTATAAAGGAACGTGTCAGTATCAAGATCGCGAAAGCATCGGAGACAGTGCCACGGGACGTACCCTTGATGCACAAGAACTTGGCAAGCGGTCTGCGGCCGACCAACTCGGTACGCGTGAGGTTGTAGAAGAGGATGAGGCCGTACAGAGCGACACTAAAGAAACGGAATAGTGTCAGCGACAGGTGAACGAGTTAAAGGAGCTGGAGCAGAAGAAAGAGGTTGGCATAAGTGGCGAGAGAAGGTGAAAGCGGGTCATCTCCATCCCACCGCATCAACCGCATCCGAATCAAATGCAAAGCAGAAAGAAACGAAAGAAACGAAGAAAGCAAGAACACACCTAATACTAACGAAGTCGATGGCAACTATGTACACCTCCGCGAAATGGGGACTGTAGATCTGGACGCAGAGGACACCAAGTGCTTGTGTGATGATGCCGATTACGCAGAGAACTAAACATACGAAAACCGTTTTAGGATGGATAGATGGCTAAGAAGGAACAAGATATACGAGGTGAAATTATGACATATTGCATGACACTCCATTTAATGGTGTACATGAAGTAGATCTGTCCATGTACGCAATTAGCCCCTTATGCTCATCGTTATAGCAATAACGGAAGAATTACCTTGGTCGGTCTGAAGCGCCAGAAGCAGAACTAGACATGGGCGACACATTAGATTGCATCGTCTTAGCAATGAATGAGATGGTACGCACAGGGAATGGCAAAGGTTGCTTGTCCTTTCTTAACAGCGCATTCTCCGCTTTGCTACCGGATGCCGTGGCAGCTACATATTGGATGAGAAGAAGCCTACAAGGTTGAATCCGGGTCAGCTCGATATCGGGATTGGGAGCGCAAATGGGGCGTACAAGAAGGCGCTGATCGTTACAGCCTAATAACCCGGACGACAAAGAGTGGCAATTGAAGATGATCAGGACCATTGCGATAAGAGCATGTAAGGACGGATATACCTCGTAAACTGCAAGGTAAAGGAAGAGTTAGCCGAATTCATAGAAGGATGGCAAATGCCGCACGTACCAACTTCGACTAGGGAGTAGTATGTATAATCGCGGAAGAACCGGTATGAGAGGAATGATATGATCCCGTAGATCTACACAAGACGTGAAGCAACGCAAAGTGGGGTAAGAGGAGGTCAGCGCCACTTGTGGGAGTTGACGTACAGCTGGCATGTAGAGAATTCGTATACTGCAATAAACTAGTTAATGGCGAGCATAAATGAAAGACATTTGTGTACGCACATTTGCCTCTGCTCAGCCCTATTCCTATAATTCCTTGCATGTGTCCAGACACTAAATAGTGTAATCAATACGCTAAGGGCTGCACATCCGCCAGCGATAGCCCATCCGATACGATGCTGGTCCCAATGGATCCCACTCTACGAACATAAAGAATAACCGAATATGTAAGTAAAAGACTTGAATCCTGGAGCAGCGGAACCTGGACAAGGGTATGTGCAGAGCTCGCCAAGTGTAAGTACGCACCGAATCCCAGAAACTAGACTGATCGACAAAGTCCGAATTTTCTTCTGGACATGTTACCGTGCTATTCGACATTATGGGGCTCGTGGGGCTTTCGTTGAAGAAAGAAAGCAGGAAAGTTACAAGGTAAGGTCGTTATGAGGCTGTGGATTATGTCAGCGCCACTTCCCTTCCCGGCTTGGTTCGGCTTCGGCGGTGACTTGGCGGAGACCACAACTCTCCTGGTGCTGTGTTACTCTTGTTTTATTTTTCTTCGCCGCAGTTGCTAATTTTGCATTTTTGGCTTTTGTTCTCCTTTGAACCACGGCGAAGGATAGGCGCCTCTGAACGGCAAAAAATACTCACTTAGCATGAGTGGAGCAATTCACGCAGCTTGACGACATTGCAAGCGACCGACTTCTAGCATATGGATTTGGGGATCTGCATGTTATGCGAAACATCACTTTGCAATAAAAAGGGTTACTGTGCCAAACCTGTGCCGCCTCGTCCTGCAGGTTCAGCTCTTTTTCGGGTATATACTAGACCGATCTATTCTGTCTCCGAGTCGAATCAAAAACCAGCGGTTTGCTTTCAACTTTGATTGCAATAACGCGGAATGCTTGGGTACCTCTTAGGCTGGTCGTTATGATTTTCGTCGGGTTTGAGGATGAACCTCGCGATCGGTCTCTCAAATCAAGCGCTTATTTTCTTTATTAATTCAAGTTTAAATTCGTCAGGGCGAATCGGTCGAGGCGTCCATTACGTCATTGCATTGACCCGCGCCGCGTCTTCCCTTTCTCCTCCACACCTTCGGCAGCCGGGTTCAAGGTCGTGCAGGGAGCGTGCGATTGGGCAGCCACCAGAGTGCGTGGGCTTGTGGGTTTACCTGCTGCCTGGTTTAAGGGGAAAGGCGAGGGATTCCGCCGTAATCCCATTCATCCATTGAACCTCGCTAGGTATGTTCGGAACCTCTCCGCTATCGAGAAACCCGTTCGCTAACTGAGACCGCTAGTCTCCCGCGCTGCACTTCTTTCGCTTTCCCACCCACCGCTCCCCGTAGCTTCACTTGTATTTCTTCACATGTATTTCTCTGCTTGTATTTCTCTTATTTCCCTGCTTGTATTTCTCTTATTTCTCCGCTTGTATTTCTCTGCCAATCTTTCCGTTTTTCTGTATTTCTCTGCTTGTATTTCTCTGCCCATCTTTCCGTCTTTCTGTGCATGTATCTCCACTACGTCGCGTATCGCCTGTCTCTCTTCTTAACCCTTCTATTTTTCTCGCATTTTTAAATCATTTACTTATCCATTTATTCTCTCACGCTTTATCTTTTTTGCTTATTATTTGCCCTGGTCTCTCTCTTTGCCTCTGTCTCTCTGTCTTACCTGTATTTCTATTCTTTATAGATAGTCATCAATGAAAAAAACATTTTTGGATGGCGCTTAGCGCTGAGTCTCGCCTACTTCACTGCATCCTCTCGTCCACCTGCAACTCAGTCGATTCGTATAGTGCCTAACATCTTAAGTTTGTCTAAAATTCTTCACCACTCCGTTATGAATTGCAACTGCCATGCACGTGTACAGAGAAAGTACAATGGGAAGGCAAGAAACTCATATGTCAGACGAATCCACTGAAATTTGACTAATTATGTTGACCCTGTACAGAACCGAAAAGTGATCCGAAATTTCGCGACCGCCTTGGGCCCTTGACCCAAGGACGTGAACCTCTCTTACAGACATTCCAACCTATCAATCGACTTTCGACTTACTTTCTGGATTCTGAAATATAATAACACGACTCAGAATGCTCTATTCTTAATAAGTAATTTTTGGGAATGCCGATCTCACCATTTCACCAAACCATATTAGCTGAGACTAGATATGGAGCAATTACATTGCTAAAGTTAGATTCTACTTAAAGAGGTGAATAAGAGGATATTTTAAGGGGCATGCAGGTATTCGCTTACGCAGGCTGTTCCGCCTATTTTCACAGACATCAATACTATATCTCACCTCAACGACGCTGACCATCTCATTAACAACACTTACTCAGTTATTGACATCCATCAAAACTCCATAATTGTTTCGTGGCACTGATCGAACCTATTATAGCACCCATTATAGCAAGAATGATAGGTTTCAGGGACCCATGCCATCTCAGTCCGTCGCGGGAACGGTTGCCAGCAGTCGCCTAAAGTTGACCCATTGGTACTCAGCCAATATCGAAGCCCTCCTACCCATCTCAGGTGAACCAGATGCACGGCCGTCACGAAGCATCGTGCATATAGACTTTCACGCGCTTCTGCCTCTGTTATAAGCAGGCCGGACACAAGAGACAGCGCCGCCCTTCGTCTTTCCCTTCACCATGACCACGCTACCAGGTGATATTTGGGCTTATGTCGCTGAATACCTTGTCCCTCACAAGACAGACTTGCTTAGCCTCTCGCGGACAGATCGGTACATTCGGGACTATGTGTATCCTTACCTTTTTCGAAGAATCAAATTCAGCGGATGTAGAGAGAGTACGGAGGCATTTCGGGAGCATCTTGCGTATATTTCAACACGCATCGAATATTTTCGCCGGCGTCATTTCGTGAATTATGTTTGGGAGATTGAGCTGTGGAATTGGGTTAAGCTTCCTACGGATATTTGTTCGTCCCCGAGAGATTCAGGTAGGAGTCGAATTTCAACCGCGTTAATATCACAATCATTGAGTTACTGAATTTAGCTCGGGAAACCTTGAGTCTATGGCGCTCCACTTTTGATAATCTACAGAAATTCATAATCGAATGCAGGAATCTGAAAGGACTTGGCCTTATAGAATGTTCGAGAACCATTTATTCCCACCAAATGACCTCTCCTGGAAAAGGCGTGCTGGATGTCCCTCTGGCAAGCCCTCCTTCTTCTCCTTGCTTTGGAATCGAATTCGTGATCACGAGGCCCGACGATATAACCTCTTTCTCGGTTCCTCAAGCCTTTATGGAACGTCAACGCTCAGATTCATGGAGGAGAGTCGTCCGGTTATATTTCCTAGACATCCTTGCAACCTTCTCCGCGCGCGTCGTAGGGGCTGCAGTAGACATCGACCTGGTCGCCTCTCTTCAACCCTTCTCTTTCTCTCACCTACGGACATTCAGCGTCATCTGCTCCCAATCCCAGGCATCGGGTGAAAGCTTCGATAGACTCCGGGATCTTCTTATCGTCAATCCTCTCATCAACGAATTGAGCATGCCAGATTCCCCGTCCGACCTCGCATTATCGGATCTTCCTCCGGATGCCCTGCCAGATCTTGAATGCATAACGTCGGGAAACATGCAGCATCTAATGCAAATTATACCAGGAAGACCCCTCAAAAGCGTCCGTGTGCAAAGTTCGCACTGGCGGAATATCGAGGCTGCCTTGCCGCAATTTCAACTTTCCGCGGTTCATATAGAAAACCTTGATATTTCTGGATGCCCATTATCGGCGGAAGGTCTTGAAACCCTCGCTGCTAATGTACCGCATTTGAAAAGTCTTGTCGTCCCTTGGATTCCCGATATCACCATACTTGATTCCGAGGCAAGTTCATATTTAATTGAATTCTCGTATCTACTTACTTATCTGATTTATGAATCAGACTATGATCTCCAATTGCCTCACTATGCTCGCTCCATTCAAATCCTTAAAAACCTTCTCTGTAATATCGATCCCCGTTCCTGCCTCCCAACTAGATATCCCCGCTCAATTCGCCTCTATTCGACGCTCTCGCGGACACCCCTCTCTACAAACCGTAAAACTAGGCTCAGATATCAAATTCACGTGGTACAAGACTAGTAAAGCCAGGAAAATGGATTTACGAAGAGGCTGGATCTACGACGGCAGTAGTATGAATCATCTGTTATATGATGAGGCTGCCTTTGGGTTTGGCATGTCGAAACAGTGGGCAGTCGTGCGGATTCCTGTGGCTAACGCCGGACAGTTAGAAACGCCGGACAACATTGCTATCCATTATGGGAGGAATGCTAGTACCTCTAGACTGAGCGAGTTACCTAACTTGAAGAGCAAGAAACCTGGTCAATGGAAATTTTGGAAGAAGTACTTTGACTAATCAAGATTCGTAATCCTTGTAGTACGGTCTGCTAAATAACTTAGTCTGGGATTGGACCGAACATGCGATATGCGGCAGAATTTTGTCTGGGATTATTGATTTGAATACATTCTCAATAGCAAAAGAGCATCGTATGCAATAAAAATAGCAACTCCAGGTTTCGATCCTGGGACATCAGGGTTATGAGCCCTGCGCGCTTCCACTGCGCCAAGTTGCTCATAAGGTTACCTCTTCACTGGATTCCACCCCGGAGTGTACCTATGATATTTATGTTACTTATTCAGAATCAAATCGACACTTCAAAGCATCCTTCGATGATAGGATACTCCTGCGCCGTCCCAATAATTTTTGCCAGAATAGACTACTGAGTATGTAAGCCTATAAGCTGCGTTTGTCAAAGCTAACGTTTGAGGTATCACTGTTGTGCCATGCTTATTCAGAATCAACCTCGTGTTCATAGTAATTCGATACTAATGTTACTAATATCCAAGGGAAAAATTATATAAGGGTTATGTTGTACGTTATGGCGCTGAGTATTCTCACAAATATATTTCCACCCCTTTACCTCGCATGCCGTTAAGTTAACGCAAATACATATTGGACAGGGTGCCCGGATTCTGGAGGGTTGTTCGCTGAGATGCGGCAGACTCTATAGCTGTTAATATATAAAAAAAGAATCTGACAAATTATAATTAGATCCCCGAGCCGATAGAACTGAAATTAAGAAAAATTCCGCGTTCGCGCGTCATGGGATACCACTAAAGTTTGCCTTAAGGAAATTTCCGACGACTAGCTATACATATCTCTGTTCCTTAATGGTGCCCATAGATTAGTGGTTAGATCAGTTCGTTGTGGCATTTGACATAATCCGAACAGACCCGCGTTCGAATCGCGGTGGGCACACATTTTTGTTCCCGTTGCGCTTAGTTAGTTATTCAAATTAATTTTCTTTTTTTCTTTCTTTTCGGGAGCAATTTTTCTCAACAGAAATTTACTACATACTATTTAACGAGAATCCTGCTTTATTCATCAGATCATAAAACTTCCCATGAGCTGGATAATACTTTCTTCTAAAAACTTATTTTGACTACGCTCGTCTGAACGACTGTAGACCGATGCACAAGTAATTGTTAACAAGGGGCCAATTCGCTACCCCTACGCGAAATCCCGCGCGCGATACCTCTGATTGCTTCCAGGCCTTTGTTCCGCGGATTACAGTAGAAGAGACACGAGACACATTCCCCCCCAAATGTAGACTCAGCGTCTGGGATGTTGAAGAAACAACTGAGAAACACACTAATCCACGAAATATTTTTGGATAGAGGTGAGATACCGAAGTCCAGATATTACAGATTGCGGAAGACAGGAAATTCCTCAGAATATCTGGACATGGAGCATCACCATCAATGCATAGACCAAGTTCTTCCAAATGGCTACAATATTTTGCGAATGGAATTATTGCAGCAATTGTTAGGGTTGGCCAATCATTCCTATCCCGAGGGAAAACAATTGGGTGCCGATTAAGTTCCAAGACGGTAACTCTGGGAAACAATTTCGCAATCCATTCGCAATCATTTCTGTGACAAATACCAAGTTGCGAAAGATTCGGGAGGTTGAGAATTGGCCGAAGTATTGCTGGAGTGATTGCCCATTCCGGTTTCATGACATCGAGTACTAGATCCGCTCGACCAAAAGAGAATACTAGATTGAGTTCAATAATCACTTGATGATTTGAACGCTCTCTAAGAGCAGCTGTAGGGAATCTGGATTGTCTAAGATTGTCAGCTGCAATTTCCGCAAGCCTCTACTATGAGATATGCTAGTGTTGATGACTTTCAACGCATCTTTTATCTCCATCTCCATACTGAGCTCTTCTAGGGATGCGAAGCTCAAAGGTAGAACATCCACGTTTTCTCCTGTCGATTTTGGGAGCGTCAGAGTGTTAGCTTCGGTAGTCCATTCAACCTTGCTAGTCCATTCAACCTTGCTAGTCCATTCAACCTTGCGAAGCTTCGGAAGACCAGCCAGAGCTGACAATAACTCAACCGTGATCCAGTGACGAGGGACAATGAGAATCTGTAATTTCTTCATTCCCTGGAACAACGAAATAAACTCTGTCTTTAATTCTGGAATTGAGAACTTCGCACGGAGTTCGAGTGAAGTAAGATTAGGCGAATGGGCGGCGCACTCCGAGAGAAAGGTCTGCGCTTGAAGGTATGATTCATCCGGCCAATGTATGTTAGTGAGATGTAATACCAGACTTGAAAGCGAAGGTCCCATGAATAGCAGTGCATTCATAAAAGTTAATACGCGAAGCAGGCGCATCCCAGACGAGTACCCTCAGATTAGGAAGGAGGGCCAACCGGCGGCGAGTCTTCACCACGAGCGTCCAGGCAGTGTCGTCGGTGCAGATGTTCCCGTTTTCCGAATCGTTGTAGTTGAGCCCTTTTACTCTGCATGCATGATAGTCAAAGCATTGCCAGTCCAATCCGGATGCTAGTACAAATCCCCAAGCTTTCCTATTACTAGTATCGTCCTGACCGAGCTACGATAAGTAGTTGGTGAGCGTACAATAACTTCTTTAGATGAATTACGAACCAAGGTCAAACGGGGAGCCAATTTCATTGGCATGAGGAGTCGAAACAGAACATGAAGGTCAGAAATTTGTTCCCATAGCTTGTTTAAAGCGGGTTCCTTCCAGTGCTTGCACACTCTGGCACACTCGGCCAAGGTTGCAGTCGAAGCAGTACCCAAAATCATGCCAAAAAACTCTGAAGATTTGAAGATTCGATGCTTCATGGTTTATATTGGCAGGTGGAGGAGGAAGGTGGTAGTGGTGGCAAATTTCGGGGTTAAAAATTGCGGCGCCCAGGAGCAAATGTTTAACCGCATGAAGAAGCAAGAACTCGAATTTCATATAGCCGCCATAGATTCAGATTGACAAGTATACTGCAATAATACAAATGAAATGATAGACACGAATTGAACGAATTGAAAAACGTCGATGTTGAAGCCGAATGATAATAGTACACGTGCCGCTTGCCACTCCTCGATTTCTTCCACAGAAGATTACTGCCGCGATGCTCAGGAATCCTGTCCATAGAAATGACATAACATAGCTCGACTATGTGACCCCGTCAAGTTGAACGAAGGATGTGTTGCGTTCTGTCATGGAGCAGGTATGTCAGTCAATTATTCAGAAGAATGGAAGCGAAATAAAAGCATAAGACAAAAGACCTACCACTCGATTATCTATCCCTCCCAAAATCCGACGCTTCAACTCATTTTCTTTCCACCGATACGCAGCTTCGAATATTGCTTTTCTTCGTCCATTGCGTTGTTCCGGCGATTCTGAAGCGTCCAAATTGAGGACGCCATCTAACAGGTAGCAGTAAGATCATTAATAACTGGACTTGAGAAACTCAGTGAAAGAGTCGAACATACCAGGCTGGTCTTTCCACTGTTTGTCTAATGGTGCAGGGCGTACTCGATGCTGAGCGGATGAAAGACCGGCGAGAATATATAGTGTGTGGTATGCGTCGGGGTTTCTGGTGGGTCGAAGGATGGGTTAAGATGAATGATCACAGAATTAGCAATGTAAATGCTTACTTGTATGGCTTATCGCGCATCCCACCGTCAGGATCTTGTACAACGTGAAGAATATATTCCTGTAGTGCCTCTGGAGAAGATAGTTCAATCAGACACGGTGAGGTCTATAAGCACAAGGATCAACATACTCGTGTCATATAGATCGTCTATACCGTCATTAGCTTCGTTCTCCTTCTGAGCAGAGTACGAGACATACCTTCAACGTCATCCCATTCACCATCGTTCGCACTGGTCTCCGTTGCTTCTCTTTCCATAGGAACAGCATCTACGCCCTCCTCCATCGCGCTCAACCCATCCAACAGAGCGAAGCACCCACCAACCTCCAAGAATAGCATCCATCGACTAACTCATTGGTTCGGCCTCTGAAGCCTCTGAGGTCCATTCCACCACCTATCACATTGCATGATCAGCTCGTCGATCATGCTCGATAATAGTCCAATAACGTACCTTGCATCTTAGCTAACCACCTCAAAGTCGCCTTCACATCATTAGGCCCTTCATTCTCTGCCATGAGCGGCTTCAAGAGCAACCAGCTCCCCAGAGCACATAACGTATAGCCACCATGAGCTTCGCCGAGAAGCGGCCTGGGAGAAGGTAACAGCGATCCATCGGCTCCGTAATACGGTTGACTTGAGTTAGAGAAGCCTCCTTCGTATGTTTGGCAGGAGCGGATAAAGCCTGGTATACCCTCTACTAGAGAAGGTGTCAGGATGTTGAGGAGGGTCGCGACGACGAGAGCACAGTAGGTTCCTCTGAGACGCATAAGCGCGGTCGCGGACCAGTAAACATCAAATAACACACCTAACATCGACCTCCGCATCGCGAGCTACGCGGAAGGAGCCATCGGGTTGCTTGAGGGACATGAAGAAGTCGTACATTCGTTTCCTGAATAGACGTCGGGATAAGCTCACGATCTTGCTCTGACAGTCGTACCGGTCGATCTCATCCCATCCTCCACCATGACCTGGTCTTCCTAAGAGCGCAAGAGCGCACGCCGGCGCGTTCGTAGGCAGGATATGAGGTGCTTGTTCCGGTCCGCCTCCAAAGCCGCCTTCCGATGCTGCGACGCAAGGATGGTGCTAATCGCTCTACCTGCAAGTAACGGAAATGAGCAAACAACTCTGATAGGTTATATTCATCGATACGTACCTCTGTCTATTCCGTGGATCTAATCCGGCACCGAGTACGTTGGATTCCTGAGATATCCAACGCATAAACCAGCCTTGGCTAGCATCCATCATAGCGTATCGTGCCGAGAAACATCTGCATAACAACTTGATAGGAGCTTGAAGTGATCTCCTCTGTTCAAGACGGGTTTTTCGTTGGGGTCTTTAGGCAGCATGCTGGCCAGGATGGCCTCGGTTTCATGTTGCTGCACCGAAGTTGGGTTATGAGTGGAATCATCCGGTGTGGGTTGTAGATTGAAAGATATGGAGATATAGAGGATGTTAGGACAATAAGCAAGTCGACCGTGTCGGGAGGACCGGGATATTG
This sequence comes from Sphaerobolus stellatus SS14, assembly GCA_000827215.1. Lineage (NCBI taxonomy): Eukaryota > Fungi > Basidiomycota > Agaricomycetes > Geastrales > Sphaerobolaceae > Sphaerobolus > Sphaerobolus stellatus. The sequence goes on along the minus strand of KN837125.1, from coordinate 49,426 downwards.
GGCGGATACAGCCGACCGATACAGGCAATGGTTCGACGATAAGCTGGGATGTGTGAATGGCTTCTGTGACTGTCCGTCTGGTGAGCCAGTTTTTGGGCTGGAGCTACATCTAGGTGAAGCGTTGAATCACTGGAACATGATTAGTATGAATAAAGTTGAATGCTCTAAGAGGGACTTACGAGCAGTCAATTGCGCTATAAACGGCAAAGGGAGAAGAGATGTGATGGGAGGCGGCTGAGGCGCGTCGTTGGCCTAAGTTGCCTAAGGCGTGAAAAAGCGATAGCTTCGATATAAGCATGTGCGTTGAGCAGCTTGATAGCCCGCCCAATAGCCCCTTAGAAGCCCCGTAGATTACACGAGCTTGCCATGCGTGAGGAGGTCGGACACCTGGCTGCGCAGTGAAGCAATAACCATCGATCGGGGGTTGTCAGGATTGCCTCTGTCGCTTTAGACGGCGTTCTTGTATGGGAGGCCATGGATTGAGGAACGTCACGCGTCTAACACTGCCAAGCACCCGCCCGCTAGCGCTCATGCCTCTTGCTTTTGCTGTTCGCCGTCGTCTCTGCAACGTTAGACACGGATAGGATGAAGCCAGTCCTCGGGGACTCAGCCTATCTTGGGCAGGCCACAGGAGCCGATCTTCTGGTGTTCATCGTAAAAACGCCTCTTCCATCCATTCCGAGCAGCCATCTTGAAGTTGATCATGAAGTTGACAGACGAGCAGAGCCTCGGGCTCGTTGCCAACCGGAAGCAAATGTCCGTCTTTGGCGATTCTCCTCGAGCCGTCTCCGCTTTTATTCTTAGGAGTGCTTTTCTTTCGGCACACAACGCATATATACTTTTTACTGAATTTTAGTCCCTGACGGCGATTTAACTTGTACTTTCTCACGATTCAGCCTCATTTATATAGTATGTACTCTGCATGGAAGCAGATTACGAGTCATCTATTTCTTTTGCTTTTATAAAAATAGAGTATCTGTTTGAATGAATGCTCTCGGAAACAGGTTGACACAAACATACTTGCCTTACTGCACAATGCAATGAGGCACCTGGCAGGATTCATACCGTGTGCCGCCACCCGCGTCTAACGTTCTCAGCTCCAGAGAGCAGATACAACGGCCACGGGCATCTCAGCCCTATCCCCCATGTAAGTTCGATATTTTTCTCGATAAAATACACATCTAACTATTCGTTAGGGATAACTCGAAAGGCATTACCATTGAAGTAAAGCGGCTCCTAGGTAAGAATCACCACTGTATTTGAAGGATTACCTCCTATCGTTTTGAGTACAGGCCTTCCATCAAGTATTGGCTTTAAACCGCGTTACTACATAACTCTTAACATCAAGAGCTATCCAAACCCACAAAGAAAGTTGGTCAGAAAGACAATGTAGTGCAATGGGATCAGAAGCTATTACTGTGCGTCCATTTTATCACTTCACGAGATCGAGTTGATTTTGTTAACGCAAGAGATAGTGATACGGCTATTCTTGCATCCTCCATCTTTATTTCGTACATCACGAATGGTCGGGAAGAATGGTTACCTTATTAGCACCTTCACGACAAATTTGGCGAATTTAATCTCTGCCGGCGTGAAGCAAGGTGTGTAACGACTTCACAAACTCATGTGATATTCTACTTAGCTTTTGCTCATATAGAAATCGCTATCAATTTGGAAGGCGAGGATCACGGTAGCGCTCCGCTTCAAGCTCTTCTACTATTTAGCAGAAAAGTCGATATTAGGACGGAAATGAACGCTCAAGTGAAAGCGCCGTATAGCTGCCTCGGGCGTGGGCGACTCACCCATCATGGAAACTGTGTCCTCGTCAGTAGATATCGTTTCCAATGGAGGAAGTACGACAATTGCAATTTTTAACACCTGGGAACCGGTGTGGATCAAATCCGATGCCTTCGTTGAGCTTGCAGAGAAGATCTCAGAGGTGAGATGGTATTTAATTCCTACACACCCTATGTTTGTTGATCTGTTTCTTTCCCATTCCGACTACAGAGGCATATGGGAAAGGTTAAACAGCCAAAAGAGAGTGTGCGGAGAGTGGGCAAGAAACATACACAGCGGGGATTACCACATGTTCTGTGGAAAAAAAAGTGAGAGAATATGCGGCTAAAAGATGATATATTAGCTGTGTTTTTATTTTATTTTAGAGAAAACTGAAATGAAACACAATTTTACACCGCTTTTCGCAAACAAAAACTGGTTCAAAAAGAGTAAGGAAAATCTATAAAGATCAAACGAAGGTTGAGTAAAAACCACAAAGGAGTGTCTTCACACCATGTTCTTTCCTTTATGGCCACCGTATTTGTCACACTAATATAGGACAAACATCACATGCTTTATTAACATATTTCTACGATAACACTGAAATAAATCAACTTTTATTTGGATATTTTCCCAGGTTTATCCCCGAGAAAACTTTTGAATCCCTGCTGTAATATTGAGACAAATGTGTGAAGCAGGCACATCCCAGACGAGTATCCTCAGATTGGGAAGGAGGGCCAGCTGGCGGCGAGTCTTCGCCACGATCGTCCAGACAGTGCTTGCACACTCTGGCACACGAGGCCAAGGTTGCAGTCGAAGCGGCACCCAAAATCATGCCAAAAAGCTCTGAAGATTCGAAGATTCGATGTGTCATGGTTTATAAGTAATTGACAGATGTAGGAGGAGGAAGGTGGTAGTGGTGGTAAATTTCGGGGTTAAAAATCGCGGCATCCGGGAGCAAGTATTTAACCGCATAAATAATCAAGATGATGATAATAAAATATACATTCGTTGTCAATCTATTCATACCAAGACTTCATAACTAAATTATTATTTTATCAACGGGCAACATTCGAAATGCAACTTACATATTACCTCAGGCTCTAAGTGTCGAATTCCCGCCGCCATTTGTTTATGTTATATCCTCCTTGTATTCTCCATATTTTTTCTCAAACTGTCGTTTATTTCGTTTATTCTATCAGAAATATTCCGAAGGGATATGCATCGTTGTTGAGTTGGATTTTGAAATAAAGACCTCAGATCTAACGCTAACAGAACTGCCCTGGGATCGATACAATGGCTCTCACCAAAATCCAGCACTGGCAGGTGATACCCGTAGTTTCGACACCCTGTAGTAATATACCGCGGTTCAACCACTCCAAGTTTTGAGATTAAAAATCGAATTTCATATAGCCGCCATAGATTCAGATTGATATACTGTAATAATACAAATGAAATGATAGACATGAATTGAACGAATTGAAAACATCGATGCTGAAGCCGAATGATAATAGTACACGGGCCGCCTGCCACTCCTCGATTTCTTCCACAGAAGGTTACTGCCACTCCCCGACGATGTTCAGAAATCTTGTCCATAGAAATGACATAACATAGCTCGACTATGTGACGTCGTCAAGTTAAACAAGGGATGTGTGGCATTCTGTGAGTAAGCATATTAGTCAACCATTTAAAAGAATGGGAGCGAAATAAAAGCATTAGACAAAAGACCTACCACTCGATTATCTATCCCTCCCAAAATCCGACTCTTCGACTCATTTTCTTTCCACCGATACGCAGCTTCGAATATTGCTTTTCTTCGTGCATTGCGTTGTTCCGGTGATTCTGAAGCGTCCAAATTGAGGACGTCATCTAACAGGTATCAGTAAGATCATTAATAACTGGATCTGAGAAACTCAGTGAAAAAGTCGAACATACCAGGCTGGTCTTTCCACTGTTTGTCTAATGGTGCAGGACGTACTTGATGCTGAGCAGATGAAAGACCGGCGAGAACATATAGTGTGTGGTATGCGTCAGGGTTTCTAGTGGGTCGAAGGATGGGTTAAGATGAATGATCACAGAATTAGCAATGTAAATGTTTACTTGTATGGCTTATCGCGCATCCCACCATCAGGATCTTGTGCAGCGTAAAGAATATATTCCTGTAGTGCCTCTGGAGAAGATAGTTCAATTAGACATGGTGAGGTCTACAAGCACGAGGATTAACATACTCGTGTCATATAGATCGTCTATACCGTCATTAGCTTCGTTCCCATCCTGAGCAGAGTACGAGACATACCTTCAACGTCATCCCATTCACCATCGTTCGCACTGGTCTCCGTTGCTTCTGTTTCCATGGGAACAACATCCACTCCCTTTTCCATCGCGCTCAACCCGTCCAACAGAGCGAAGCACCCGCCAACCCACCAGGAATAGCATCCATCGACTAACTTATTGGTTCGGCCTCTGAAGCCTCCGAGGTCCATTCCACCACCTATCACATTGCATAATCAGCTCGTCGATCATGCTCGATAATAGTCCAATAACGTACCTTGCATCTTAGCTAACCACCTCAAAGTCGATTTAACATTAATAGGCTCTTCATTCTCTGCCATGAGCGGCTTCAAGAGCAGCCAGCTCCCCAGAGCACATGACGTATAGCCACCGTGAGCTTCGCCGAGAGGCGGCCTGGGAGAAGGTAACAGCGATCCATCGGCTCCATAATACGGTTGACTTGAGCTAGAGAAGCCTCCTTCGTATGTTTGGCAGGAGCGGATAAAGCCTGGGATACCCTCTACTAGAGAAGGTGTCAGGAAGTTGAGGAGGGTCGCGACGACGAGAGCACAATAGGTTCCTCTGAGACACATAAGAGCGATCGCAGGCCAGAAAACATCAAATAACATACCTAATATCGACCTCCGCATCGCGAGCTACGCGGAAGGAGCCATCAGGTTGCTTGAGGGACATGAAGAAGTCGTACATTCGTTTCCTGAATAGACGTCAGCTTAAGCTCACGATCTTGCTCTGACAGTCGTACCGATCAATCTCATCCCATCCTCCACCAGGACCTGATCTACCCACAATCGCAAGAGCGCACACCGACGCGTACGTGGGCAAGAGATGAGGTGCTTGTTGTGGTCCACCTCCAAAGCCGCCTTCCGGGTGCTGTGACGCAAGGATGGTGTTGATCGCTCTGTCAAGGGGTATCTGAAATGAGCAAACAACAACATTATTTCATATTCATCGATACGCACCTCTGTCTATTCTGTGGATCGAATCCGGCACCAAGCACGCTGAATGCCTGAGATATCCAAAACATAAACCAGCCTTGGCTAGCATCCATCACAGCGTATCGGGCCGAGAAACCTCTGAATAATAACTTGGATAGGAACTTGAAGTGATCTCCTCTGTTCAAGACGGGTTTCTCGTTGGGGTCTTTAGGCAGCATGCTGGCCAGAATGGCCTCGGTTTCGTGTTGCTGCACCGAAGTTGGGCTACGAGTTGAATCTTCTGGAGTGGGTTCTAGACCTTGTCGATAAATTGACATTGTTATGGGGTTTATTGAAGCAAGATAGAGTATGAAAGATATGAGAATCGAGAGGATGTTAGACAATAAGCAAGTCGACTGTTTCGGGAGGCGGCAGATCACGTGGGTAGTATATCATGTGACATAGTTACGTCATCAAATCTATTTACGGATCAGTCCATCCAACAATAGCCTGACTCGGACTCATCGACCGACGATAAGTCACTAGCATGTTGACAACGTCAAACACCCTCTACAGTCTATAAGACTTCCTTTTAACCTGAATAATTTATTTACATGACATACGAAAATGCATTCTTTCCTCAAATGCCCAAAGGGTGCGGCGGTCACCATCTGGTAAATTTCATTGGGTACCCGTACGTATACCAGCTCCTGTAACATCAACTTTCAACGCTAAGTGCCCGTACGTTCGCACATTAAAAATGATAGGGAATGGAAAATTTCATTAACGCTGTTCTTCGACGTAATAATCGTACATCAGCGAGCTTGTTCCAAGGCTAATCCAAGCTCAAACAAATTAAAAAAGACTACTGTAGGATCTGTTCACCTGGATACCGAACTTCCAGCAAACCAAATCGAACTGGCCAAGTTTTTTTTTTTTTGCAACCTGCGTTAATCCTCGGCACCGTGGCTACTACTACTAGTAATAGGGAGGATAATAAGGGGACGTCTTCAAGACATGCAAACAGAGTGGGCCAAAATGATTCTCACCAGTCCCCTGAAGTATGACATCATCTCGTTTCCAGAAAAGAGAAAAGGATAAGGTGGCTGACACGGGTTGACCTCTGTGTATCCTATATTTGGGCAAGAGGAAGATAGCCCTGAGGGAAATCCTGATAAGCGTGAGGCAATCCAGAATCATCTAGCTTTGCCATGACTGATGAACTTTTTATCAAATCTTCTGTTTGCCAAATGACGCAAGTCAAACAGGCCTCTTTCCTATCTAAGTACAGTGTCGATTTGCAATCCCTTCCGCAGGAGAATAACTTGATATAGTCCCCTTCAAGTCCATATCGCCCCAGCACGACAAAGTAACGGTACTGCTCTCCCCAAGTACTCAAATTTAATATTAAACTCATCAAATCTCAAATATTTCCCAAAAGCATTCTCACGAATTATCGATAACCAAAAAAAACGCTCTAACCGAGGATAATTGTCTCGCTATTTCTTGGCATGATACTAAGAAAAACCACGTTTAAAGAATATCCTATCTTTCTGAATGTCGCCATCCGAATCGCATCTCATTGTTCCAAATTCCTCCAAAGCGGTTTATATGGTTTTCTCGTGGATTCCAATCTTTCTCCCGCGAAACATACTGATGAAATCCAATGCTGGAGGGTTTGAAGAATAAACTCCATGAATAGAGAGCTTGCGCAGAAGCCACAGCGCCACCTCATGGTTTTGAGATGTTATGCTATTTGCGCCATCATTGATTATATGGTTGTGGAACTGTAGAGCCAGGGCAGTGGCTCCACTTGAAGCCCCACCATGACTGCTGTAAAGGGAAATATGCATTCCCAGTAACCATATGAAAAGCAGCGCAACGTCGAAAATCCACGTGGTGGCGCTGTGGCTTTTGCGCAAACTCTCTAATAAGCCCGTGAGTCCACATGTAGAGAAGTCTCATTCTGCGCCTACCAAGTGCGCCATACTCTCACATCGCATGAACTCGCAAGTGTCATGTCCGACGACGATCCGAAAAACGAGGCCATTTCAAGCTGAAGTACATCAGAGTACAGCACTCTTCTTCAACACCCTTGCTTTCCCTCTGACCATACACGCATCGTCGACATGTATAGTCAAGTTAGTACAGTAATGGATAAGGATGGCCCAGGTGGGCTAATATCAGCGAATCATCGAGATCTTGTAGTATGTGCTTTGTTTTGTTTGACACTATTTCCATGCGATCTCATACTTTCTTCAGTCAAGAGAAATTTCTCGGAAAGATGGCGGTAACGAGAGATTCTGGGTGACCTCATTGTCTTGAACTACAATCCATATGTATTCTTACTATATTCTCCTAGCGTCCATTCACACTGAATCTTTGGTTCGCTTCCTTCTTGTTATTACTCGTACTCGGCGTGGCGATAGCTCTGGAGGTCGGGCTACATTTTCGAACATACGCACAGGTAGACCCTTTCTGCCATTTTTGTTCGGTTTTTTCACCGCTCACAATTTCGCCAGGTTGGCAGATAACCGGCAAGTCGACACTGGCATCAAGTACTATACACTATGCAACTGTTTGTCAAACTTAGCTTCGTCCATAACTCTTTCTAACCGTTATCATGCAGCCGCTTATCCCTGTCATTATTGCAATGGCCATTGTCGGATTATGGGCTGGGACAGATGCCGACATAAAAAGGATGCAGGTGGGCTCCATCATATGGCATGTGAAAAACACACCACTCACAAAATGCTATTGTAGCCTTTTATTGAATTGGCGTCTGACAATGCACCGGCATCTCATACTTTATTTGTCAATTATGTCAATTCACATTATGCCAAGGCGTTTTTCAAGTCATTGCGCAATAAACATTACATTGTTGCCCTTTCATCGGCCACGCTGATACTAGGATTTGCCGTTCAACCACTTGCCGCCTCAATATTTTCCATGAAAGATGTCTGGTGGCGTCTCCCCGGTACGATTTTTCACCTCAGATGATGACATGTTCTGACATATGTATGTGCTTCAGAAACAAGCATACGAACATTCAATACACCTGGCCTTGATTTAACGTATACAAACCTGAGTGTCACACCTGCGGTACATAATTCATCATATCAGTTAAATGTATATTTTTTTGAGGCATCCATCAATCTATGAGATTAGTTACTACAACCGCATTAAATGATATTTCAACTCCTATGTTTATGAAGGGGATATGGGCACTGGAGGATATTGAATTACCTACTTCGCAGGCTGCCAATGGGTCTATATTTACTAATGCAACGGCAATCAGATCTCTTCCCAATTGTCGGCAAAGCAACAATGTAAGTTATTTAATAACCCACGCAACTGAATGTCATGTGCTAAAATGCTAAACATTGGATTATTATGCTGGACCAAATAGGCGGGCTCCTTAATGTCATAGGTGAAGTCGATAACTGCACAATAGCGTACAATGAACCGGTTATCCCAGAAGGCACTGAATGGTACAATTCTGTTGTCAACCCATCATGCTTAAATACGTCGGATCCTCGGTCGGATTTTGATCCTGTTTTAATCCTGCTTGTGTACGTTAACTCCCAAGGTGTGGCCGTACGAACACAATGATATATTGCACACCCACTATTGATCTCGTGGTTGCCAATATTCAGATTGAGCTAAAGACAGGCCAATTTACGGTTCATAATTTTACCAATTATATGCTCCCTAATAATATTACCGATCCGGACGGATTCATGAAAGGACGAGCATTCAATGGACTTATCTTTGGGTCTGGTCCGTCTGGACAAGCTGTGAAGGAACCAATGTACGTCACAGATAGAATTCACATTATTATAATAGCTAATCATCGTTCTAGTTCTAATGGCTATTCACAAACTTTTACAGCTGCGCTGCAGACTAAAGCAATCCGTTCTCCAATAGGATTGGAAGGACAAATGAAAAGCGATGGGATGTTAGGAATAACAGAACAGTTATATGTAGGCTTTACATCAGCATGGCTGGGTATTGCCGCTAATATGATATGTAAAGGCACAATATCTATCAATAATGGCAAAAGGCATCTACTTATTGAGGTCGAATACTAATCCAATTCTGCCTTCATTGAAACATGGCAGGCCAGATTATTCATTGTATACGTGTTTGTCTATATATGTGAACAGTTACTTATTATTTGTTATTTAAATAGCCCTTCTGCGACGCATGTACTCACCTGCATTCTTTTGGTATTCCTCATCTGCGGGATCACGGTCCATTTACTACACTCTCGTTATCGTGCAGAACTAAACATTACAAGGCGATCTGGAACATTAGCAGTAGCGATTGCATATACAGCGGATTATAACTTTCATAATCATTTTCAGAGTGTTGTCCCTGAAGGCAGGTTTAACGAGTATCTAGCAGAAAAATATTTCAGGCTTGATATGAAAACGGCAAGGATTGTAATGGATGAAAGCGACGGCGGGGCCGGTTTGAAGGAGGCTTCTCCTTTGAGGAGTCTGAGTCCCCATTATATCGAATCAGGCGAATCGCTTAGTACCAACTTTCAAGAATATGATGTGACAGCAAGGGTAAGAGTATTTGCTTTTAATTACCGATCTACATGGCTCAACATCAGCCAAACGACTTGCAGAGCACTAGTAGTGTACCAGAAAAACTGATACCCAACAGAGTTCGGGGAGTTCATATTAATTCCTGGGTAAGTCTCTATAATAAGAAGCTTGTTCGGACAGTAAAGTGACTTTATAGACACCTATTCCACTGTGACTATGGCTTGGCATGGCGATCCTAATGCTGTCGCTCATCCTTTCCGCAGCCCTTATAGCTGGAGTGCGATTATTGAAATCCCAAGGTCCGGTTGGCATAATAACGCTTCAAGGAGTATACTAATTCACTCGCTTGCTGATAGGTTGGAGAATATCTAATATCACGTCCGCCACGGAGGGATTTCTGCACTACGCCATTGTGAGAGCTTCCCGCATTTAGGTATGGGTGTTTGCTTAATTATAATGTTCACAGATATTATCACCGGTAGCGTTAGCAATTACAATTTGCACAATATGGCAGTGGATTGATAACTATATTAAAAAGATGCAGGTATGTGACCGTTGCCTACTACTCTTGAATGGATCCGCATTCCTAACATCCACAGCCCTATATCGAATTGGCACATGGAAGCACACCGGGTTCTCAGTCAATCCTGCTTGGTTATTCCCAAAGGCATCCTATTATTGGGATTTTCCTTGGCGCCGTCAAAAGGCATTATCTGGTGGTATTATCATCGGCGATAGTGGTGACTACGCTGGCTCTACAGCCCTTGATGGGATCGATATTTGCGATACAGAGTGTTGAACATATGGTTCCTGGTGGGTAGTATCTATTTTTCAAGTGGATCAATAATTCTTTATTCTATCAACTAGGTGTGAATATTATAAACCCTTCCATTCCAGGCTTCAATTTCACGGACACCGCATTTTTAACAGTTGAGACCACTCACGCCCTAAATTATGTCCCGTTATACTGAGTGCTCTGCTTAGGCTGCACAATTTCTACAAGCAAAATCATTGTATAATATCTCTTTCCCTAAACTCACCAACGAGATATGGGCTATTGGGGACTTCGATATTCCCACTTCGTTTGCCAGCGGGAATGGGAGCCTACAAGTTAATACCACTGCGTACAGATCTAATATGACGTCCTGTCGAAATGCGTTAACGGTTGGTTCCAAGTTTAAACATTCCTTTTGAATACTAAGTAACTCAATTTCACTTTAGACAAATGTGTCTTTCAATGAAACGTCTTCAACCTACGATATTGAGGAGATCCAGCTTGACAGTAACTGCACACTCAATACTACATCAATTCTAGCCTTTTGGGATTCCGACTCGAGCATCGGGTTTAGCGTTACGCCTGCGGTTTGCATCGATATGAATCAGACGGAAATATTGTCCCCTACTGGGGCGAACATTCTCCCCGCCATGCAACCAGTTGTCTTTTTTCTGCCTATAACTTCAACTCCTCCGTATAGCGAAAGCAATCCATTGGCAGTCGCTGCAATATACTGTCAACCTAATTTGGAGCTGATAAATGCTACTGTCGAGGTTGACTTAGCCAACGGGGATTTTACTATTTTACAAGCAATGAAAGATACCCAGGCAAACACTTTCACTGATCCTAATAATCTCTTACATGGCCGTGTTTTGAACGGTCTCACGAATGCATTTGTCACTAATGAGTCCGATCCGCTGTGCGTATTTCATACATATTTGGAACATGTGCTAAATATCCCATACACAGGAGAAATGTTTTCAGTAGCCCTATAGACCCTATCACACGCTATCTTTAAATCACTTGAATGGGCCTCCTACATTAATGGAAGCAATTAATCAGGCAGCTTCGGGAACTCCTGATGGTTATGACACGAGAATAAGGGACGGCAGTCTTGTGGATGTTGTTCAAAATCATTATGTAGGTGGGCTGACATTTTTTTGGTATTTTATGGCTAAAACGACCATTAGTCTATGTACCTCACTCTTGCTGCGAAACAACTGTATTTCACGAATGGGAACGGAACATTACAGGCAGTGGTCCTGCTGTCTCAATCCCGTTTATTTGTAACGTGTGTCAATCACTTTCCTTTATGGCTTCCTAACTAATTCCAGATCTTAGTCCCGTAGCTGCATATCTGCTAACGGCCATCTTAATTGGAAATGCCATAATGGGCGCTGCATTACACTTGGCACACAAACGAGCCCGTCATATGGCCCCCTTTCCCCGTCAACCGAACACATTGGCTGCTGCGTTCGCCTTAACGTTAGATTCAAATGTAGGAGATGTTGTAAAGGTCTCGATGATAATGAAGCATTAGAGGAAACATTGCGCGACAGGATGTTTTTTCTACACAGGACAACGGGAGGGATCCACGTAGAAAGCGATGACGGACTGAACGAAGAAAGGAGGTCGATTTTGGCTATGTAATCATTCTGGTATCCAATAGATATCTCAAGTTTATATGCATTGAAATCACATTTATATCAAATCGTTCGCATAGCAAGGAGAGCAACAACGAGCGAGCTATATATAAAAAGGATGTGCAGCTTTCTCACAGAGGCTGATATTTGAAAATAAAACAAAAAAGTATTGCACTCCATGCATTCATGGAGTTGTGATGAAAGGCACTCACTACTTGATGTTACAGGTAAAAGACAGCAAAAGTGTGTGCCCACCGCGATTCGAACGCGGGTCTGTTCGGATTATGTCAGCGCCACAACGAACTGATCTAACCACTAATCTATGGGCACCCTGCAAGTTTCAGGTATGGTATAATACCTGGGTGTATAATACATACCCTAAAGCTAGGAATGGCAAGTTACTGAGAGTACTTTAAACCTATAGCACTGAAATTCAGTTGATTTATTTATTTCGTTTCAGTTATGGTGCCATAGGGTGCCATATAACATACCTTTAACGCATGGGTATGCCTGCACAAATGAGACTTCAAAAGCGGGACAAAACCATATGAAAAGTCCTGATAGAAATTCACCTGTCTTCTTGATACCGAACATGCCACTCAATTATACTGTTATTAGTCAGCAAATCGTTTTTGTAAAATGACTTAGTCTGGGACTTTACTACCAGAGTGATTTATATATCTCCGTTAGGTTTCTTTATGCCGAGGGTTCCGATAAGTACTATCCTGAACGTCTCATATAAAAATAAAAATAAACTTTTAGAGAAGAATTTGTATGTGTGCAGCTGGTGTGTAGAATGGATTTTGGGTATGCTATTTGGAAATCTTTTTAACGATCCTACGAATTAAAATAAGGCTGTAAAGAGCTATAGAGAATGAAATCGAATCAAAGAGAAATGGCTGCGCTAGTGCATCCGATGTCATTATTCGGTCTTCTTCATGAACGAGCAGTTTTGTGACGTTCACGAGGATGCCGGAGTCTCAAAATACCATATGTTTTTAAGGAAATGACTCACCGATGAGTATCATAAAATAGCATAAAAGGTAGTTCATAACTGAGCCTTCTTCAGAGAGCTCAAAGAGTTTCCCATTTCTCATGTTTCTCAGGTCTGCTTTCCTCAGTTTCATTTCCAGCGTACTGCTTATCCATACCTACCTATCCTGATTCTGTAGTCGTCAACGCTCAGCTTTGACTAACTTCAGTTTCGTCAATGATATCACCATGGTCATCGGCTTGTCCACTTTTTCCACTTGGGTCGTTGGGTATGTCCCTCTCAACCTTAAATCATGTCTACTAGAAGTATTGATCACATTCAAGGCTCAAATTTGATGGTACGATAATCATTACTTATTATCTATACCCCTAGAAAGCATTCACAATTTACAGTAAATAATCCTCTCAAAGTCCCCAGATCAATCCAACATGTCACCGCCAACGGATCGGTTGACGGAACAGTCTTTATTAACCTCACGCATGACTTTGATAATTTCACTATCCTCCCCGGAGAAGTAGTGAACTCTGGAACAATTCAGAATGTTTTATTGTCTCAAGTATTCAATCTCGATTTCGTTGAAGTACTATTGCTTACAACGAGTCATGATAGGGAATAATTGCTACTCTGAACATCATTCTATTAGGTTTATTAGGTGTTGAAAGTGACATCGTCCTCGCTGTGTAAATATTTCATTCACTCCAAAGAAACACTTTGCTCAAAGACGTTGACAGTGTGGGAAAGCCAATCACTGTGAAAGGATTAACGCAGTATAATGTTAGTGCAAGCTATACCATTGATCTTACGGCTCTGTAGAAGCAGAAGCTCTCGTGAACCACTATGCAATCCTACAGTATATATTATTAGTCCGGTATTTTTGGATAGATACAATGCGACATACACACATATATATATTAGTCTCAGTAAAGAAAGATCAACCCTTCTGGAGCATGGTATTGGATGTCAAAGGCATCATGAGTCCTTGATACCATGTCCCGAAGCATACTATCTGCACACCTACGATGGTTAATAACGATTTGCATATTTGCATATTCTGGCAGCCTGGTACAGAAGCTGCTTCGATCGACGAAGGATAGAATCTGCCAAGCTTTGAGTGTTGGTTAATTCGAAATGGAGGCATCGAGGTTTGGGACATGGACGTGAATATTCTTGACGAATGAGGCCTTCGATGTGACACGGATGAACAAATTGGAGAGTAGCGAGATTCTTCATTTCATAAAATACACCCCAACTTTCATCTTCTACCACAGCCACACTGCCCAAAACCAAATGGAGTAATGAAGCAACGTGCCTATCAATAAATCGTTTGACTCAACCGAAGTACTGAGCGCGTTTCAACACCTGTTCCTCGAGGTTGGGGAAATGCATGTTATCCAGCACCACGGTGGTCTCGCAATCCGAGAAGGAGAATTCGAGATTCCTGAGTTTGGTGAGGGTTATTGTAACAGGGTTAAAAGTCAATTGCTTCGAGTGAACGGGCCGGTGGTGCCAAATGAGACTCGAGAGCGATACGCAATGACCCATACTGAAAATTAAATCTGATTGGCTCTCAATCTCCAGATGTTCTAGGTGGCCTAAGGATTGAGAGGAAATGGAGGTGAAGAAGGCTCCAATGCTATGTTCCAAATGGAGGGTTGATAATTTCGAAGCATGAAGGGTGTCCAAATGTCGAGAGTCCGGATACCTCGTGCGAAAACGCACGAAACGCGAAGATTTCCAGATGAGGACAATCAGTCATTATTTTTGGAGGCAACAGTGATGTCAACATGTCTGCTGAGCTGCGCATATGCAGATTAGCATGAAATGTGCGGGATTTTTGCAAAATTAATTGGAGGGAGTCAATAGCTTCAGGAGCGTCCAAGATGCTAGTTTGTCCTGGGAAGAATGAACCGCAAACAATGAATACCTTCATCGGTAGATCTCAAGCATTCCTTGCGCTCTTGCAGATAGCGGATACGGATGAGTTATTAGACAGTTTGTGCAAAAGCGACAGAGCGCCACCGTCGCTAAATTCAGTTGTGCACGCGTCACTCCAACCAATCCTGCTGTCGCTACCTCAATTTCCATATACGGTAGAGCGACAGGAAGGCGACAGCTGCACAACCAAAATTAGCGACGGTGGCGCTCTGGGTGGCGCATTGGGTGGAGCGACAGCAGGATTGGTTGGAGCGACGCGTATACGGTAGAGCGACAGGAAGGCGACAGCCGCACAGCTAACTTTTAGCGACGGTGGCGCTCTGTCGCTTTTAGGGCTCCGCACCGTATCCGTATAGACCGTTTCTACGGCACCGTAATACGGCACCCGTAACCGTTCCGACAGAGCATTTCGCAGAATTGGCCGTAAGACGGTACGGTGCTGAACGGTGCCGTATTAGACCGTATGAAATACGGCCGTTTACGGCCGTAGAAACGGTCTATACGGTTTTCTCGGCTAATAATCTCCTGACCAATAGGAAAGGGTCATTTGCGATCATGTTATTATTCATTAATGGTGGCACCAAGTCCTCTGATAAACAATATTAGAAGAACTTACCTGTATTCCCAGAGGCTTTTTACCTTGTTAGGTGTGGATATGCTGAGTGGAAATGTTGTGGAACTGCTAGGTAATGACTAGCGAACTTACGTCCGATATTATTAAGCTTCTTCTAAAGTCAGAATCCCTTGAGATTTAACATTCCCATCTATATCGACTTAATAAATAATCGTATAGACCTATATTTACCTGCCCCATTATCTCCCCCCATCGTGCAAGTCTGAGCACAGACATTCTCAAACTACAGATCTCCGATCAAGTAATAGCATCTTTCTCCTCGCATCATGTTCAGTACTTCCTTTCACAATTATTAGATGCCCTGGCCAGTGAAGAAATGCTATTATTCGACATTTCGGCTTGCCGTACACCGTAATGCGCCGTTTACGGCCGTATACGGTCTGTATCCGTTCCGATGAGCAAGTTGCCAGACCAGTATACGGAACGGTTACAGTACTGATTGCGCCGTAAATGGCCGTACCCTTTACGGCCGTAACCGTTTACGGTGCGGTGCGGAGCCCTAGTCGCTTTTGCGCAAACTGTCTATTATATGTTTCGCAGGTTCAGAGTTAACCCGTAGTATCTAGGACAATGCGCCATTGACTATACACCTGGCGCAGATGCTGACATATTCGTTGAGGGGTACGACCTGAATCGTCCTTATACGATGGTATCCAAGGATTCTCCGGACGATAAGCCACAGAAGGTATGCACGAAATAAATATTTGAGTTAGGATCTCCACAGGTAGAGTCGATTTAGAGACCATGGATTTTATAACTTCAGTAATGCCTGAGATGATCTGTGGTGAAGGAATGGCGACTAGCTGACACAGCGATCCAGTGTCGGACGTAAGCGATTTCAATCCAGCTGACGGAGCTACCAGAACCAAATTACCTGTATGTTTAAACTAGTTAGAAGAATATCTTTTGGATAAAGAGACACGCAGCTGTTTACTTACCGCTTCTCTTAAATGATACGCGCCATCCTTGTTCTCTGTATATCTCCCGGCTTATGGTCACTAAAGAGCGAAGAAACCCCAGCGAAATTATCATCGCTTTATAGTATATACGTAGCTCCCTCGAGAAATACGATCTGTGCTTACACAGATTTTATGAAGCCCGAGGGACTTCGGGAGATCAGGGAGGTGCGACTGTGACGCGTGACCGTAAATGTTCGGTCTGATGTTGGCCGGATAGTTCTGATTATTTCCATTGACTCAGAAACCCGGCGTTCGGAATTGGGACCGGAGAGTCCTTGCAAACCAATTTCCACTTCAAAGAGGAGTTATATACCTTTTTTCGTCAGTTCTAGGAATCGGAAAATGGTGATGACACAGCTGTTAGGTACTAGTACTACTTAGATGCCGTCAACTGGCTCCTAAATATAAGAGAGGTTCAATAAATGATTAAACTTAGGATCCCTAAAATACATACGTGATCTGGAATTCTAAGCCAGTTTAGGGCTCGTTCATGCCCTAGCAGTCCGCACACAGTTCAAGCGCTCGTACCTCAGGTGCCAGGTGGGCCAAGAACTTACTCAATTTTCGGGCTCGGGGATGTAGATGATTAGCCTGATGATAAACGGCTGACATCACTCCTCTTTGAACCTATTCTAAACATACCGGTTACGGTTAGAAGAATCCAATTATCCTGCTGCTTCATGGCTCCTTAATTATGTGACTATGTCAATCCTTTCCACCTTGAACAATCATAGAAGACTAGGTTTCCAATATGTAGAAGATAATCGAGACCGAAACACATCCTGAGAAAGGCGGCCCTGGAATCGCCGAACCTGAGGACTTAGGGATTAAAACACCTTATTGAGCTGAAAATTTTTTTATAGAGGAATCTTCGTTACCCAACATGCCAAGGTGATATCAGATGGACTCGGGATCCACGGTCTGACAGCCCTCATTTATTACTAAAGTAGAATAGTTCTGGTACGTTCAGGGTACGTTGCCCCCTTTTTTTCAATTGGCTGCGGCGATCGAATTGTGGGTTAAGGAATTCGATGTTGGCTGATTAACTCGTAATTGCTTAGGTAAGGCTTACGATGTGCCCAATTGAAGCCAGTTTAAATTATATAGTGCACAAGTTGGGTCCTGCGCTCCGCTACGGTATAAGTACCTTCAACATAGGCACCTTATTTCATTAACTCAGTCCGCAGCATTTTCTCAGGTATATTATCAGTGGTAGGGTGTATTCGGTATGCATGGTGGAGTAAGAGAGCAGTCTCACTTGTTTCGGTGGACAGTGATCAGGTCAGTGTGTCCAAGGCGGAGTGGAGCAAAACAGCCTATTTATGCTGCTGCTCCAGAATTCCGAGTCAGTCACTTGGAACCATTTCAAATTGAAGCAGCCAATAGCCACTTGATTAACAAAGACAGTCATAGTTTTCAAGAAATTAAGGCAGTTATATTATCTTAATTTAAGTAGCAAGACTGAAATTTCGGGACCGTTTCAAATTGCCAACCAATGGAGAGCTGACGAAAAAGTCAAGTGACCTTCGGTAGCAGAGTCAAACTCATAATAGTAGCCATATTCACACTTAAGAATAAGATGCAAGTCATAATATATAACTATATTAACAGTATGAGTCCTGTAGTAAATACAGTGTAGGATATAGTGAGCATCAGTAATGGGCGTTTCCGTCTGGAGTGATCTGGGACGACCTCATAGTAAATTTGGATAACCTAGACAGCGCCAGACAGCCCAGGATCAGTCTGGATGGCCGGACGTGCCTGGATGACTCTTTCCACCATCACTGATGCATATGAAAGACTTCTGTAGCAAACTGGTTGTTTGCAAGTAATGCTGTCATTACATTGATTGTCCATTCTTCAGGAATGAGGTCGGACCACTGTGTATTCCATGGCATTTCTGTCCTCACCCAGTCAACATACAATAACCATCTTAATTCAGAGTTGGGGTGGTTGGGTCTCAGCCTATGATATACCCTGCCTTGAATAGCTATGAAACCTAATGGACCGGGTAATTGTGGGAAAGCTTCTGTACTTTCAAACACAGCGAAAGAAAACAGCAGATTAAGTTTTCTACTCAAAAAGGATATCCCAGGTTGGTTGGACAACCATTGAAATTGAGCTGGCAGTGGAGGTAGCGGCTCCACCACAGCAGCGTATTTACCACCTTGACCACAACAAAAACCTCCACTTCTTTTGCCTGTCAGAAGTAGAACATTATAATACTGGCAATGCCTGTTCCACAAAAGACACAATCTTCTAACAGGAGTCATTATCCCAATGCTTCGCAGATCTAGATAAATATTTCTTGAAAGATCTGTCACAGACGCTTAGCTCATCGTAAATATCTACTTATTTGGTTGCACTATAAGTGATACTTCATTCGAATTCATTTCTTCTTTGTAGATGGAAAGGGTTTATAAAGCTGTGATGATATTGTGGTTAATCTGAGTAATTCGCTGTTTCGAGGGATTGCAGATTCTGCTGGGACATACATCCATTTGGCCTGTATTTATGGGTAGGTAAGAGTCATACATTCTTAAGGAATACTCCATTATGATTGCATATAATGCCATTGAATATATTGCGGAACCGAATAAAAACTGCGCAAGCGAGTCATTAAGGGAATAGTCACATTATAATTGCAGTAGAGCAGTCTTTCAGGAGTCACTATACACCGCATCTGTAAGAATTGCGCTGCGGATCTGTGATTGAAAACTGCGGTACCCTTTGCGTTGGATCATATGACTGAAAGGTCTATGGATCTTCTCATTATAAACTCTATACATACTGCAGTTTTCAATGTAACATAGCATATGTCACGCTTGTAATGATTCATCATCGGTTCCATAAAAATGATTCATCCTCGGTTCCGTAAAACGGTACCATGAACAGTCATAAGCAAACATTGACTCAACAGTTCACGATATAAAGAGGCAATTAAAGCAAGTTTCAACTCGGAAGAGGAGTTCGTAGAAAGCTTAAGAGACGACTTTATTATCTAATATATCTTGAGGCTGAATGCTATCCGGCGGTCTGTTTCTCCAGTGTCGCTGGAGATTATTGCAGATGCCTTTTGCCTGGAAACGCTGGATCTCTTCTCGGATGTTTTAACAAGGAATTTTTAATCCATGAATTCACATCGAAGTCGTCATGTTACATGTAGCAGGTTCTGACATCAACCCCGTAAAGTT
>KN837125.1:9739-28211 GCA_000827215.1 Sphaerobolus stellatus SS14 | reverse complement strand
CGCACTAGACGCCTACGCTCGCTTTTTTTTCAGCCTCTTCGTAACGTATGGGACCACTGCGTATACGGAAGATCTTATAAATGCCTAAATCTAGCCACAAAAGAGCAGCTCGCTGAGTTGTATCACTGATATATCACAGATGAGAAAATGAAAGAACGTGGTCTTTCCTACTGATGTTTATAGCGAGCCAATTATTCAGAAGTTCTAATCTCATTGCCACCTTCACATTCCGTCCTATCGAATTTCTTCACGAAAGGAAGTACTCTTTGATGCGATAATTATTAATGTTTTTCCTCTAAGCATTTTCGTGCGTGTTTCCAGCTGGATAGACTGATAACGACGATACTCGTTGAAGCACTGGTCTGTACGTATATCGTCTGGTCATGTAGTCGTCCAAAGCGCCGCTTGATTCGGCCAAGCGTTGTCCACTGAACCACTGAATAAGTAACATATAATGATAGAGATTTTGAACCTGTTGCAGTTTGATAGCCGGGGCGGAAACCATAGGCGATGGGTCAATTGAGTCTGCTACCGAGGGAAATAATCGGCTCATTAAATCTATACAGCTGAAAATGAAGAATTAAAGAATATTCTCAAATAGAGGACATATTCGAAACCATACCTTGCTTTCTCAGAACCTTTAATTCGTCCTCTAGATGTCGGACTCGTTCACGTTCTTCGTCACGGAGCTTCACCAACATTGGAAGATATCGGGATACTTCAGACCAGGAATCCCCATTACAGGATAGAGTATTCTGCTTTTCAGGTGGAAGCGAATTCATGAAAATACTATCCCAAGTCGCTCCACTGCAAACGGACGGTGTTGTTGTTAACGAACTTCCGCTGAGAGTACATAAGTAACTCAGGAAGAGCGCCATGTCCTGCGAGTTATCTATATCGAGAGGTGAGACTCCGATATCGAGTGTTTGTAGTTTCCGGAATGGTTGGTCAACCTTTCCTGGAACAGGCACCATAGCATTTCCGTCAAGGTAGAAGCCTAGCGTTACGATGTCGGGGCAGTGCTGAACGAAAGGAAGTAACACTGCCCGAGTGAGAGTAGGTGTGCAGAGATAGAAAGGTGATGTAGTTAACAATAACTGAACAAGGGATGGAAGCTTTCGAGCAACCTGCTCCATGTCAGCTTCGGTTACGTGTACAGCCGTTGGATAATCGAAGGAAAAATGAGTAATGTTTGAACAAGACAACACTGGAGCTAATGTTTCCATTGTTACTGTGTAATCCTCGGTACATTCTTCGGGACTGTGGGGGAATAGCTCTAGGTGCAGTTCGCGAAGGCGCCGGCACTTGGTGGAGCATAACTCTAGGAAATCATGGATATGAGAGGGTACAACCATGTGAACAGACCGGAGATAAATTGTGGAGAGGTGTTCGATGAACGTTGCGTGAGAGAGGAAGTTGAGCACAACGTGAAGGTCAACCTCTAAATTCAATTCACGAAGTGCAGGGAAGCCAGTTGTGGGTATATCAAGATCAAATGACAAGATATCTTGAAGATCTCCTTCTCCCCGATAGTATTGCCACTCAAAATTCTCCAAAGCAGGTAAACGGGATAACGAAGACACGACGTGACTTGTAAGCCAGTATCGTGGGAGCGTCAAAGTCTTCAATTTTGTCAATGGGAGTAAAGCATCGACAAGCACGCCCTGAACATGTGCCACAGAAAAGGAGGCTTGGATTTCCAAGGTTGTGAGATCAGGAGACCATGAAGGGAGGTCTGCGACAAATGCGCGGGCGTCGAGGAAGCCTTCTCCTTCAAGGAACAATCGGTCTATATGAGCCGTCAGGCTTAAAAGACCAGGATGTATAAATAATGACGCAAATCCGAGGTGAAGAGAGTTCCATGTAAGATGTCGGAGATTGGGGAGGACCGCCAGCCTTGGGCGCGTTCGTGCCACTTCTACGAACATACTGTTGTCTATACGTATATCTTCATCCTGGCCTTCTTGCTGAACGTCTAGGTACGAAAGTCGCCTTACGCGGCGTGCATAGTAATCGAAACGCTTCCAGTCTGCTTGTAGGACGCGTCGTCGGAACATCCGCTACGGTAGATGGTAAGCAGAGACCAGGAATACAATCAAGAACACGCACTGCAAACCATAGTCCATCCTTTGTCTCAACTATCTTATGTGGTGCCAATAGCCCCAGCAGTATCAAAGGATTATCGATTGATCGCCATAGTTCATTGAGGGCAGGTTCAAGCCATGCCTTACAGACGAGGCTGCTTGTTGCGACGGTGCCTGGCGTGGCATAACTGAAAATAATTTCCAATATTTCGGGTAGGCGGCATAGGTGCGATGACATAGGAGTAGAGATAGAACGTATAAGAAGAGTCTGAAGTTATCGTACAGCGTCTTGGTTCAGAGTACAGCAAGTAGGAGTTTTCTTGCTGGTCACTTGTTCAACAAGCACGTGATGTTGTTTGGCCTTATTTGCCATTTGTGAATATTTCTTTGACCGTGAATTTACAAAACAAACGAACAACTGCATACACCTGCAGTAGATAATACCCAACAATAATTTTGTAAAATAAATCCAACTACATAAGATAGAGTCCGTGCTTTTCCTTGTACTTTATACGATAAGTAAGTCTAAGTGTTAGAAACAGAAAAAGCAGGGAATAAATCTCAGACTCTTATTCAACCGATGGAAGTCCTGGCTATTGCTGGAGATGTAATAGCGAGTTCTTCCGTAGCTGGAGGAGGAGCGGCTTCCGAGAGACGTTTGTAGTTCAATGTACTACCGATGATACTTCGTTGTCTCGACCAAAGACGTCTCGCAGACCATATATATAAGACTATAAGTAATATAGTCAAACGTAGAGCTGTGCCGAGAAAGACAGGCCAGTTTTTTTCAAAAAATCCCTTGGCTTTCTTTTCTTCCGGTAGTTTGCAGGATCCTTCGAGATCTGTGATATTGATGGCAGGACGTGTTTGATTCCCTGTCAGATCTGTACCGTTGAAGCGCGTTCGAACGAAATCAAGTTGTGCGGCGGCGGGTTCAGTTACAGAGAGTAATTGAATAAATGGATCACTCTTGTGATCAGGACCCTCATCCACGAAATCACCAAAATTAATGAGCATGTACACATTACGAACTGAATATCATTTCCTCTATAAGTGAAATTTTCACACTCTCTAGATTAATGGCTTACGGAAAGCCATCCCCAAGATTGCATCATATGTCGGTGGCACAGGTGCGGAAATATTCATCTGAGGCTGGAGCTGCGAGGGATTATTTATTTGAGCTGCGTTTTTGTTTCCTTTAATACCGATGGACTTACAGTGCCAACAAATGCATCAGAACCATTTCGAAGTTTGAAAGGCATTGATGTATCCCAAGGATGGAGTGGATATTCCTGGCCACCGATGATCACCGATACATTTACCTCTTCTTTTCCGGGTAGTATCCAAAGGTTGTTATCTTCATTAAAGCTGGCACCGGGAACCTGACGGTATATTGCATCACTGAGGCATTTGGGAACCTGCGAGAACGTAAATCCGGTATCAAAGAAGGCGGCAAATTTGCCTTCGGGTACATCAGCGACATTGGAGCGAAGAGGAATATTCTGACCGCTGGGCCCAACAAGCCCATCGATCAAGGTTGTCCAGTGTTGTGACAAACTTTCCTGACCTTCAAGTTTTATGACTGGTAATTTGGGTGCCTGAGTAATATTTTCGAAGTCCGGAATCACCTCTTCAATGCTGAACTGTCCTTTGACGCTGGCTGTATCCCCATCTCGCGATAAAAGAACGGTGATGAAATTCTGAGACATCTTGTTGGACCGAAACACATTATCCAAGAAAGTGTCTCCGGCTATATCTCTCATGTCGACACGTATATTAGACGAGGATGAGGGGCCAAGTCCAATCAAGCCGTCGGCTGGCGTGATGCTGGCATTGGCGTTGGAATCTGCGACTAGGGTATATGGTAATTTTTTGGCCAGAAATATAAAAACAAATGACTAACTGAAAGCCTGATTTTCCACTGTAAATCCAGCGAAAGACGTTTCAGCCAACTGCACAGGTCCTGGAGAGGATATAATGTTAGTCTGAGACGTCCGCTTGCCATTTTCGGCTGGTCTGACATACCTTGTACACTTCCACCAATCGCATAATGTACACTTGAACTTATATTAGTGGACTTACAATTGGGTATCGGCTTTCTCATCCAAAGATCTGAGCTAGACATTATTCATTTTGACCTTAGTGTGCCGAGCGAATGCCACTGTGGGGAAAGGGCGTACCTTCCGGTGTCCATTTCGACTATAAACTCTTCCCTACAGGAAAATATGACTTACAATAACGGTTAATAAGAGAGAGAAACTTACCCGCCCATTGTAATGTTGACATAGTACCTCGTATCTGAATCCATGGTGTTCACCGGAATGGTGTGTGCGTCCCGCGCGTGAAGAAGGGAAGGAGATCTGAGAGATCCCTGGCGTCCTATGACAGGAAGTACAAGGCATTCGACACTGGATATTCCGATGAGTGAGGTGGTCAGCCAGCTGGCAGCGAGACCGTGAATCATTCTAGACTCGGCTAGCGCTGTGTTCAGCAATGTCGTACATCAAGGCAACAATGTGGTTTTAAAAGCGGTCCGAATAATTTAAGTGTGCTGTGCTGAAGCCGCGGATACGGGCACGCTATTTCCTTTGTTTCTTCTGGCATATGGCTGATGTAAGCAGTTTGTGTCAAATGTCGCCGAAGTGGCCGGGAACCAATCATCAGCGCATCAGCCCGATATCAAGAATTATGGTGTCCCGGAGTGGCCAGCTCCACTTTTAGTCGCGGCTATACTCAGCCGATGTCACACTCACAATCCGCCTGTAATCCTAGGATACTTGAGCAGTACAGAGAAGAAATACGACAGTGAAATTCACCCTATAAATGTAGGAAAGCAAAAACATAATAACTTTTACAGAGGATTAGACCATCTCCAAGCTGCGAGCTAACAAATCTTAGGGAAAATGTAAATTTAATACCAGAGCGTTAGGATCCGTAAGAGACCATTTGGTGCTAGAGCTGCGTTGGGCTTAATCTCGGCTTAATTGTGTTTCCATACCTTAGCCATGAATTCCCGACTTTGAAGCCCTTCATATTACTGTTCAGCAAGTGTACTAGCGGTCAGACAGTAGCTTAAATAAATAAATAAATACTTAGTTAAATCAGAAAGATTTCTGACTACAGACAAATGGTTTTATTTGCGAAGGTACTACTTATTAGGCCACAATATCTTTGTCACCAGGTCCACTCATACTGGTACCTCGCTGGGATGGTGTTGCACTAACTCCTCACTGAGCCACGAACCTTGCACTGACTCTACCTCCCTGACTTAAGCATAAACTCAATATCCCACGGTCCACTAATTTATTCAATTTTGTTTGATATAATCCTTCATGGACTTTTAAATCGATGATTGAAAAATTGTTTAAGGAAAAAAACTAGAGGCTGTCCGGTCACATAAATGGAGGCGTTTAAAGTAAAAGGTATTTATTGCAGCTGGAGCAAATCACCTATGGCCGATGGACCAGCATGACAAATGGAAACAATTTAGACTCTGGCTACATGTGCACACCGATGTATTCTCTGGAAGGATACTTTGAATTAAACTTTGATGAACAAATTCTAATCCCTATTTGATCTGCTCTTGGTAGTTACAGACAGTTCGAGAAATTCAAGGTTTGTTTCCCCTCGGACTATATAGCAACCATATATCTATGCTAAGAGAAAATTATAGGTCTACTTTTGCTATCTCAAAGCAATCCGGGCAGTGAGAATTATGGTGTTGTGAATGCGCAAACATTCATGCACCATTCTCTTGATCCGAGCCTCAGCAACGCTTGTCAGCATTGTTTCAAAAGAAGAAGAAACATAAAAACAGAGATTGAATGGAGTCAATATCACTTTAAATTCTCTCCAGGATTCGAAAATCTTCTTGATTGGGGTGTCAACGAACGCTCTATGATGTAAATAATAAATCTATCATCAATGGAGGCAGTGTTTTCTCACTAGTTCTGATCACAGGCTGCATCAGGAAAGCTGCCAAAGCCCATATAGTGCTAGGTATGTTATATAGCCCCCCTGTCGATTTAGCGAATCCGCAATATCATAGCAGCCCCTATCCGTCTAGCAAGGGCTTGCCGACAGATGGTCATTACTAGAAGCCTCTAGGCTACTGCTATATAGCACGGAGACTCGATAGATCGCAGTTACTAGCTCTTCCTAGGCCTCCATTCTCACTTATTGTTTCCTCCTGATATTATTAACGAATGAACATTTATTCAAGTATTATTTTACGTTATATTCGCTATTCTAAAGTATATACATTCTAAACCGATTTATTAGAATAAAAAAGCACATCACAATAAGCTCCTTCACTTTCAGTAAATAACCGGAATGCGAGAATAAAATTAAAGCTATCTCGCCTAACAACTCTGGGCAAGTATTAGACCATCCTTGCAATGCATTGATATACATAAGCCTGCAGAGAATCTCCGTTAGTTGAATTACAAGAGGAGGAAAGGCAGAGTACATACCGTATGCCGACACAGGGTCAGTCCCCTTATAAACAGTATCCTTCCCGAATCCTCAGCACTTCCAGAACCCCTTTAAACGAAAAAGTAAGCTGTATGAGTAGGACCTAATTGAGTGCCAACAGGAGACAGCATAGAGAGAGCTCAGGTGAAGAAGAAAGAAAGAAACTATTGCAGGAGAGTGGGAAAAGTCAAGCCTGGACCAGAGAGAACTTGTAGCAGACCCTTTTGAATAGTGATGACTTCATGTAGCGTTGTGTTTTGAACTTTCAGAGGAATGATCAAGAGGGTTGATTCACGGAGATTAGTAGCAGAGTCGAGGCAGTAATAGTGTCAGTGAGGGACAAGGTGGTTGGAAGAAGACACGACACACTGATGGAGCACACGTGATTTGTTTGACTTGTTTGAACGAAATTGCCATCTCAATTTCTCGGCCTAGTGCGTATAGCGGTTTTTAGTGAGGCATATCGCCCTATCCAGCTAGGACTATATACGAGTGGGCGCAGCTAGCTAGCCAATTAGCCGCCCGTGCCAACTTTCCTGGTGTGGTATTTCTCTGGGTATTCATTCCTTAGCTTCAGTCCAAGTTGGATTTATACAGAACAAGACGAGTCTGTAAACTCATATGAGGACATAGTCCGCAAGTATCCTATGATCATCTAGAGTCACCGGTGTGACATCGGTGCGGCAGTCCCTCGGCTGAAAAATGTGGAGCTACTCCGGGACACCATAGATAAGTGCTTGCCTTGTTTATATTATTAACGTTGAAACATTACTTGAACCGTCTATATCCTAGGAATATTCGCATGCGTTATGTGACATCGGCAAAGCTCGGTACTACCAAAAGTGGAGCTGGCCACTCCGGGACACCATAAAGAATAATATCCGGAGCCAATATTGAGTTCGTGGCTGTAGTACGCCATCTGTGCCATAGATGTACAGCCCCGACGTTCCTTTTTGTGATATAGTCAGGACAATAGACCACCACCGCCACGGTTTGTATAGAAATCGACCGAGAATAGCCCCGATGCGAAGAAGTTATACGTTTCTCATCGATCAAATTTGAGCATGTACGCTCTCTTAAATTTCAACAAAGTCGTCAATATCGGGAAGTAAGGCTTTTAAGTTCACATACCAAACTACCTTCGCCTCTGGTCTTCTCGTGCTTATGAAATCGTACAACGGAGAAGCGGTTTCGCTCACTGATGGTGTCAGCTTGGTATCTGCGTATAAGTAGACAGGTCAAGATCTTGATGAGGTAGTGTCTGTCTTCAGTTTATCGTGCAATACAGCTTCCTCACCGTCCTCATGGTTTTACGGCTCTGCCCATAGACTCGGCATCTCAAATGCTTCTAATTACAATATTGACTTTCTCATTAATTTGCTTTGATTTGATTTCAGATACAAAAAGTAGCCATTATCTATTCTCTTGAATTATTTTGCACCCGTACGCACAATCGCACAGTCCAGGGAGTTACATTTTTGGAACCGGGCTCCAGTAGCTCAGCGCCGACCAGCTGTGCCGATGTGAAAAAGCTATGGCTATATTCTTATATCTAAGTATACCATCCCAATAGATAAGAAATCCTTGATGTCGAAGAATAAAGACTTACCAGTGATGACCCTTGTTGGTATATAACCCTTACTATGCATAAATGGCCAAGGCCAATAATTCCACTACAAGTAGCTAGCAACCCAGCGTTGGGGAAAGTAACTGATAAGTTTTCCGTTCCTTTTGGGATGTTATCTGCAAGAATTGCCCTACCGTGACTTTACTATGCTCTTGCCTCTCTACCATCAAGTGCTAGAAGGATCTCGATAAGCAGAGCCTGAGGCTCGCACGGGCTTCATCTGAAATTCGTTTGAAAAGACTGATACACACCAGAAAACGTCTTTTATAAAACTCTTCTCCAGGAGTAAATCAACATCTACGCACGAAATTCAGTGTGATTGTGATGAAGAAGTGATGAGAATAAGAGGAGATCCGGCGGGGGCGGGGCTGGCAGTCACGCGCCAAAAATGCACTGCAGCGACTGGGACTGAGAAGTTAGCTCACCTAGTAGTAACTGATCTAACTCATCATCTGTCACTATCAGCTCAGTTTGACTCCGCTTGATGCTGCGATTTTGTGCTGAAGTAAGACAGTGCCACGTAACTACCCCTCGGACCCAGGACGGATTGCATGGCACTTGAATCAGCCAATAAAAACCAAATAAAAACGAATCAGTTAAAACATGTTACAGTCGAGATAATAAATGTGATATTTTAATTTAATTTAGCATCTTAAAATGTACTATACCGACTCGGACGTAGTTGAGAGCTTGACGCGAAGAAGAAAGCCGAACTGGAGTCTAGAGCTCCTAAAAGCTTCCGATGACGATCGAGGGTCGAGATCCCTGGCCCAGCGTCTCTGACTCGGAAATCCTAGGTAGGCTGCAGATTGTATGCAGCTCCAAAGTATTCTCCACTACTCCAAGTTTAGATTCGTGTTTACACAGAGCGAATCGATCGAGACGCCCATTACGTCATCGCATCGACCCGCGCCGGGCTCCCTTCCTCCTCTACACTTCGAGCAGTCGGGTTCAGGGTTACGCAGGGGGCGTGCGATCGGCAGCCACCGGAGTGCGTAGCCTTGTGGGCTCACCCGCTCTCTAGTTTAAAGAGGAAGGAGAGGGATTTTGCCGCCATCCATTCGCCAGCAGAACCTCACTAGGTACGTTCCTCGCTGCTGTCGAGGAATCCGTTCGCTAACCGAGACTCGATATTCTCCCGCGCCGCGCCTTTTTTCGCTTTCCCACCCGCCGCGCCCCGTGATATGGTTTTGCCCATCCGCGTTTGCCTCGCCACATATTTGGGCGCTGTCCATCCGCGTTCTCCTCTCCGTCTATTTTTCTTTGTATTGCTGTCTCTATATTTCCTCATCTTCGCTGCTTCTTTCCAATGTATCTCTCCGTCTCGCTACTATATTTATCTGCCCTGTATTTCTCTGTCCGTCGCTCCACTGTATTTCTTTCCCTCTCAATTTCTTCTATATGTGCCTCACTCTACATGTGTCTCGCCTTCGTATTTCTTCTCAGCTGCCTCCTTATTTTCTATTGCCTATCTCTATTGCCTTTGTATCTCTCAGCATGTATTTTCTCTCTCACCGCGCAGGATGGTTATCAATAAAAAACAAGTTTGGATGGCGCTTAGCGCCGAGTATCGCCTACCCCACCGCTTCCCCGTATCCATCTGCAACTCAGGCGATTCGTATGTAAGACTATTCATAAATCCTAGAAAGCTTCCCAATGTCAATAATTGATCCCAGATTGCTGTCTCGAAATTTTCCTACATTTAAGTGGCGAACGAACTATAACGCTATCTCAATTTATAAAAGGGTAGATTGTCAAAGGATTTCAGAAGATATCTTCTGAACAATAATTATCAGTTTATTACACCAGTAATTTACTTCTCTAAATTTATCGAATTACATGAGTGAGGTATTTGGTATCAACAGCCAGGGCAGCTGCCAGTGGGAGCATTGAATCCTTTTACAGTGAAAGAAGCCTATAAATTAGGCATGCGAATTAAATATAACGTCCATGGATATGCGTGTGAAGATATAGCTAATAAGGGAAATAACAAGTCCGAAAATTGCTTGATTGCATTGCCTTTATTCTTGAAGCGGGGAAGATCGTCGGCCATCTGGACTCGAGTATGCTTCTCGAACCTCCACTGCTTCAGCTGGTGCTGGGTCATTCAGAGGCCTGTAGGGTCCGGCACCCCTCCTCCGCTTCCTCATCATCGACCAGATACAGCCACTGAAAATAAGCGTAAAACCGACAAGTGCAGCGCCTACAAAGTACGGCCAATTCTTGGAGAAGAATTTTTTGCCTTTATTGTCTTCTGGCGGTGGAACAATGTTGTCTATGACTGTGGTATTAAATCGGGTTTGACTTGCAGTTGTATCAACACCCTCCAAGCGACCATTTACAAAGTCCTGATGCGCTTCAGCAGGATCTGTGACGGACAGGAGTTGCATGTACGGATCTCCTTGGTGTTCTAGATTACCGTCCACAAAGTCTCCGAAATTTACCAGCATATAAGCGTTTCGAACTGGGAATAATAGAATGAGAAAGAGGGTTTGATTAATTTCTGTGTGAAACGTACGGAAAGCCATGCCTAGGATAAGGTCAAAGGTACCATCTTGAGCGCTCGTGATCGGTTGGAACTGAACAGGATATTAGTTTAGTGATTATAAATTGATTAATCGAATTTATTTACGGCCCCGTAACACCGCTGGGGTGTACCGTTCAGCTTGAGTTTCATAGAAGTATCCCATGGATGGATTGGATATTTCTGATTTCCGATGACTACAGTTAGATTTACTTCTTGATCGCAGGGAAGGATCCAAAAGCCAGCATCGGAGTCAAAAATTGAGCCTGGTACTTGCTGATAAATGGCGTCGCTAAGTGGCTTGGGGACTTGCGGAAAAGTGAATCCTGTATCGTAGACAGCGGATAATTTTCCATTTGGTATCCCAGGAGTACTTGAGTGAATAGATAAATTTTTCCCGTTCGGTCCAATAAACCCATCAATCAAGGTTGTCCAATGCTGGGTATCACTGCGAGAGCTGGGTAGCACCACAACAGGGAGGCGAGGCATGTTGACGATTTTTTCAAAATCGTCATTCACTTCTCCGATTGTGAATAGTCCTCGGACTTTACTCCCTGTGTCTCCGTCTCTTGAGAGCTGGACAGTCATGATATTGGGAGTGGTAGTGTTAAGTCTAAAAACGTTATCCAGAAAAGGATTTCCACTCGCATCTGCAAGTTTTTTACGAACAACAGAGCTTGATGAAGGACCTATCCCAATGAGGCCTTTGGTTCCATCGTTTGTCATGTTCTTCACAGCATCAGGTTTGACTGACACTAAGCACAAGATTGAGTCAGGCATGACGTACTAAAAGTAAAATTGACTTACGAAAAGCCTGTTTTGGCACTGTCAATCCCGCGAATGTCGTCTCAGCAAATTGAATGGAACCTATAAGATACTAATCAGTTAAAAAAGTCCGTTTAACATGAAAAGTACCTTCCTTGAACACTTCCGATGGCGTAATCCAGCTCTGCAGTAAGTGTCGTTTGTGTTGCAGTTGGGACATCGGCTGCAACCCATAAGTCAGAACTGAAGGTATGTTCAGTTAATAAACACACAGAGACAGTTTTCAAGATTCGTACCTTCCGGTATCTATTGACACGGTGAACGGTTTCCTATAGAAGTTATGGTAAAATTCTATATCTAAAGAAGAGATGACTCACCCTCCTATTGTGATATTTGTAGCGTACTGCGTATTTCCTATGTTTGCTAATGAAGCCGTTTTTGTTTGCCGCCCATGTAAATTTTCATCATTTGAAGATGAATGCCAAGTGTCCTTTCCCACTACAGAAATCCGCACTCCATGCACGGGTCGTACCTGGAATAATAACGCAACAAGAGGGAGCGCATGAAGGATCATTGGTGGGAAGTAGAGTTCCGCTTCCTTTAAAACCTTCTCGAGAGTGCATTATGCGAGTCCTGTGAGCTGATGGGATTGATCCGAGCACGGATCGCTCAGGCAGCACATTTGAAAACGAAAAGTATACACATGCCGTTTCTTCCTTCGGGAGTTCGGCCATTAAACTAGGGTTTTCCTTGTGAATCTTCAAACCAGTGTATATTAGTAACATACAGAACGTTAAAGCGCTGTCACTGAGCAGTTTAGAGAGCAGGAATGGCCTTTCGATCTTTCCCAAGCTACTCTCGCCGCGTTGACACTTGAAGATCGGACTACACGTTGAGATCGCGTGCCAAGGCTAAGCCTCGGGCATGTTTTTGTGCGTATCCGAACGCCAGACTCCTTCTATGATCCCTGAATGTGCCTAAGTATGGCAAATCACAATAGGAAGTCGCATAATTGAGTCTAGACACAGCCTAGATAATAAGCTTGCCGGCAAAGGAGTCGGAGCAGCAAAATGTCGCGCAGTGGTAATTGCTATCGCCTATGCACTGCATTAAAGCTTCAAACTTCGCGATACAATCCCTGGACAAACCTGTACTCTCAGAGTAGCAGATAGTTGGTTTAATTTGAGCTAAGCTTCACGAACATACATTGAAATTGTAGCTGTGACAGCCAGCGGCTTGGCGAAGGCTATGCTGCGCCGCGCAAAAGACTAGAGCGCAATGTTTAATAGCTGGGTATCTTTGCTCGTTGTATTTAAATGCTATCGAGGAGCTCACATATGAAATAAATGCTCGTATACATGGATAGTCATAGGAGAGGATAGGAGGAAAATGAAGTACAAAAATTAAAAGCCTCTGTCTTAGTAATACCGAGCGCTCTCTTGGCATCACATTGATCACTTAGTAACCGTCCTTTCCTATCCCTGCATCCTCCTGCATTTCTATCACATTCTATCACACTGCATCCAACTATGTGTCCTCCCAGCCTCTTCCCGGCCGCTCCAGCCGCATCCTCCATTTTCTTTACCAGTCTCCCGTTGTGGAGTACTATCTGTCACGGGCGTGTTTATATTCAATTAATAAGTACATTCCAAATATAGTATCCAATGTATTCTGAGACACTAAACATAACACATTTTCAAATAAGTGCTAAAATAGGTGCGCTCTGTTTAAATTTATATTTGAGGGGGCCAACGCTATCATGTCTATATCTCTCCTTGAATTATTCGCCATCGTTTATTCAAACAAGCTTGCTCCTGCGCCGTATCACGGCCAGTTATTCCTGATAGGCCTACCCGGTCGTACCTTGCTTCTCTGTCTAGTTTCAACCTCAGGCCTGAAGTTTGAACCATGCTTAAACTCACGAGTCTAAGTATAAAACACTACGATTCTTTCCTGCGTAAGGCACGTTGTACTTAAAGGTACATTTAAATTTAAAATGCTTAAGCATTATTATCATTCTCTAGATTAGACCTACAGAGGAAAATTTGGGGGTTGCTTAAAAGCCCCGCCCGAAGAAACTCCGCGCTTACGAAATTGACGGTGATTTCCATTTTAGGACGACTGAAGGGCCATAGGCGATAATGAAAAGGAAACAAGCATAGTGGTGTTAGCGTAGTAGAAAAGTTTGGTCTAATGGTATGCGGTGTTAGGCATGGGTTCGAGGTGCGGCACTGCTGTTCTTTTCTCACCCTTTGGTAAAGGTATTCAATATTTTAATACGGAACAGTCCTTAAATATTTGGGGTAACTTATTTTTTATCAAACTAGCTTAACATTAGATTAGTATGTAGCATTTCTTAAGTGAGGAATGAGCCTACTGGGGTGCAAGCTAAGTCCTCCCGGGAGTTGGAGGGTTAGGGATGTGACAAATACAAATAAAATTGCATGATGGTTGAGGCCCATTAGCTACCTCACTGCTGTAATTTATAGTGTGATTACTGTATGATATATATTCAAAATAACAAACCTTGATCTCTAGGGTCTTTAACGGGTTTAAAACTTCAGTACAGTGTGGAGGGGGGGCTTGAGACTTAGAAGCTGCCTTTAATATTTGTTTAAGGTTAGATCTCACTTAATAGCTTAAAATATATTTATAGAATGTATCTATAAAGCTTCCATAATTTTTACCTAAACAAATATCATTTATTTACTTTGTTTTCTACCTCTCCGGCGAATTTTAACGGGCGTGGGAAAGCTTAGTCATCAAGCCTTACCTTCGGGCGGGGCTTTTATGATCGCCCGAAAATTTGGACCGTATACTTAGACCTCCGATTTAATTGATTGAGGAATACTTCACCAGCAAGCCCGAGAAGCCCGGTGACATGTCCAGGTGCCAAATTCAAGTTCCGCCGTTGACCGCGGATGTGGAGTAGCTTTCCTATTATCTTCATAATTGTCCGTTAAACTTCAGACTTAACTCGTCTGAGTTCCTGACGCCTAGGTAGGATGGCTTTGGTCGTCCCAACCATGCCCATCCCGCACCGCCCCGAAACAGATCTAGAACAGGTATGACTTGTCGACCTTTTGATGCAGTAATTTAACATTCTCTTAGTTGCGACGTTTGCAAAGACATGATTTTGCTGTGAAAATCAGAGCGCTATGGGGTTGCAAAGAAGAAAACCATCAGATCTGCGTGTTAACGAGGAAAGGAGGTCATCATCCTCTACCTGAGCTTATCATCAAGGAATGGATAGAGGCCGTGGTATGTATATACGCTACCCAGTAATCTTACTTTATTAACAATGAATAGTGTACAGGTTTAGCTACAATTCAACAGCCTCCCATCGATGCCTTGCCATCCTGGCTTCAAACAGATATTAGGAATAAAGGACTGGTCATTCCAAGAGACCGCAGGGTGGGGCTTTCTCTTCCGATGCTTGCAGAAATAGCTTCACAAACAGAAAGCTCATCGGGGTCTTCTGGAGATAGTTCCGTTGATGCTAATTGGAAGCCGGCCATTATCATGGCCAGCGGGTTAGAGTGGCTAGGGAAAAGGGGATTTCGCGAGATAGGGAAGGTTTACTTTCGGCAGGTTCGCTAGAAAGAAGAAAGAGCTGCAGAGATGGACGGCTATCAGTGAATTTTCTGAACTTGGTCTTCAGAAGATGCTGCGAGTATGCATCGATTCGGTTGGACTCCTAAGGTGAGTGCTCTCGATCTCTCGTGTGCGCATGAATTGATTGGCGGACAGCCCGGTATTTCCTTCTAGCATCAATCTGATTGCCTACGCGTTCCTGCAATCTACCGCCTCTTTCCCTTGGAGATGTTATACAATACCTACATCCCAAGCCGTGGGACGGTTTCTTCACTTTGTCTCTCATGTCTACAAGTATGTCAATATACCTTGTTCATCTGTATCTTGAAGCTAATTCTTGTTTCAGCATTCAGCACGAACGTCGTCTGTGCGACCATCTTCGTCATCTGATCATCAGAACACCAGTTCCATTATTTCATCCCGACGTATACTTCGGCCTTGCGGAATTTCTTTTGAAGGAATTGATATATCGACCTTACAATTCTTCAGATGTTACAAGGATTGATGTGGCCCTATATGAAATGCTTCGAACAATTCCTCCATTGCAGCCTCTATTTTCATTACCTAGAACAACACCAGCATATATTAATGAAATTGAAAAGCGGTATGTTTATTTATTATTATCCGCTCCAGCTTCGAAACATGGGAGCCTCACTGGTTTAGGGGATTCTCGAAAGAAATACGAGTCTGGCCGTATGAAGTTGCTGTCGCTGTGCAATATTGGCGTTTAGGCGTTCAAGATTTCAAGATCGCGGATGAGAGAGCGAAGCTTTCCATTATTATTCGTAAAATAGAGCAGATGTGTGCTTTCCATAAGGGCATGGAACTAAGCATGGCTATGGAGTCGTTATTGAGCATGGCGGAAAGTCTGTTTCCTTCTGTCCCTACTATGAATATTCTCCAGTTGGATTGCTTGTTAGGTCTCTTGAGGTACGTTGTCCTGCAGTCAGATGAGTATAATGACGTATATTAAGATAATAATCAGGATATCTCTTTTTATCCCAGACGAATTGACCGTGGAAAGAAAGGTGCTTGACGCGCTCCTAACGTTCTTGGAACCACGAGCCCTAAGAACGGATGGTTATTCAATATATTTTCTCCGACCCATCCTGGACACCATATTTTTCTCTGTCCAGATGCTTAGGTGAGTTAAGCTATCTTTATGCTGATCAATCTAATAAATCCGTGTGTTTAGCAAGGATGTTCCCAAGCATGCGCAAGACAAAGCCAACCGCATCGCCGAAAGGCTGCTAAGGAATGACATACGCTATCCCCTCCCTCCGCTCGTATCCTCAGCCTGGCAGTTGTTGCGCTCCGTATCAATATTATATAGGTAAGAAATGAATGTTGAACTCATACCATCGATTTAATTAATAATTCATTCAGTGCTGGCGCGGAATATGGCACCCTTGCACGACTGGAAGAATTACTTCCGCAAAGCAGTCGAGGGCTCCATGAAGTCAAAACGTATCTAGACGTCACAAATTTATTGCTAGGGAGGCTACTCGTCATGCAACCTCATCATTCTCAGAAATTGGAAGTAGATAGAGTTCTATTCCTCCTTCTTGAAGCATTCCCAA
Source organism: Sphaerobolus stellatus SS14 (assembly GCA_000827215.1). Taxonomy (NCBI): domain Eukaryota; kingdom Fungi; phylum Basidiomycota; class Agaricomycetes; order Geastrales; family Sphaerobolaceae; genus Sphaerobolus; species Sphaerobolus stellatus. Next base: position 11,564 of record KN837125.1, on the reverse strand, counting down.
CGTCCGAGTTAGCCTCGACTTTACCTAGTCGAACTGTCAAATTAGTTCAGCAACTGGAAGAAAGGTACAATATTGCATTATTCTTCTATATTTATATTAAAATCCATTTTGTGAAGCGTCTATCCTTATCCATTCGGAAAACGAGTTGGTGTTATTTCCTGGCCCTACGCAACTCGTATCCTAGCTCGATATTGGGATCTGGAAGCCATTACCAACACTTTTACGAGTTCCTGGAACGTCTATAAATGGATTCGGCACGCTATGGGTCCTCCTACCTCTGATCTTCGCATTCCCTATACCGCCCTCTGCCTGTCATTAAAAGCTGTTCAGGGAATCATAGGTCATGATAGTCTGAAACTAGACCAAACGGCTGCCCAAACTATCCTTCGTATGACCCAGTACGTCAACGAGCTGCCTTTTTATCCCTACAGCAAACATGTTTAACCTTTGATTATTTTTAGATTCTTCCTGTCACATCCTGGGGATGAAGAATTCAAGGCTTCATCGGTGTCGATTTTGCATCAATGTATCACAGCGATACCAGACACTTTCAAACTTGCAGTAAAGGCTGATTTTGAAGAAGCTTCCAGTCTTGAATGGCACTTGACTAGCCATATGTCTGCAAGACATCGTGATTTGGCCCAATTCATTGGTTCGGTTCGCATGGATCGCAGCTTCCCTGCTACAGCAGAGTGGCCCGATGCGCCTTCAATGCCAATTCCCTTCAGTCCGGTTATTCCACAGATCATCGTGGATAATGTTTCCGAGGCACCAGTCCCACTTATCCCGCAGATCGTCGTAGAGGACGTTCCCAATGCACCAGCACATAATATCAAAATTATTATTGAGCCCTCCCATGATTTTCCTATGGATCTAAGAAGTTCTCGTCAACGAGGAAGGATAAACGAGCAGCTCAGGATGGTCGGCGGTTCCGCAAATATTATTCCTTCGCAGAACGCAGAGTTCCTCTGTGTACCCAGATTCTAACTTTACCCGCTCGTATCGCACAATTAGATAGTCGTTTACTTGACTTACAAGGTCTAGTGCTTATCTAGAATTAACCTTACTTTTTAACTTATCCTTGACAATCAAGGACTCGACAGAGTCGACCTTGATCATATACTCATATGTATTTTTTTTCATAAAAGGATCATAGAAAGAGAAGTACATAAGTAGATAGTGTTTACATGTAAAAATCGTAATGTCCTCGTGTTTATTGTATATTATTTAGTAGAGTTTGAACATATCATATAGAATTCCTGTAGCAGCCTGCGAAAATTTATTGATCGTAGTAGGATGGTCCAAATGCGTTTCGCATTAGGTTCATATTGTCCTCGATAGTCGGATAAAGCTGAGGAACATAGGGGTACGACGGTGCAGGTCCTACATTGATGACGACGCCCGAGCGAGGATCATTGACAGGTGGAAGCGACAAATTGCGTGTCGGGGGACATGGTGGGACGTTCCCATGATAAAAATTACCACTGGCATAGTCTTTATTAGTCGCTTTCCAATGTTCATTCATTAACCGATTTGAGGTCAAGGTCGCCGAAACGCTATTCCTAGTCACACCTCTGGCTGGAGCCATCGATTGCACTTGCAGTTGGTTTTGGGCTGGGTACCAGCCTGGAGCAGAGCGATGAACAGTCCCATCAAGACCGATTTTTCCTGGATGGATCAGACCAGGGGGGTTAGAAGGCGTAATTTGACTGGCAGCGGCGGGACGAAGATCGGCAGGATGACGGACCGTCAAAGGTTGCTTTGTGTAATCCACTACAAAAGGTGAACCCGACCTTTGAGCAGGGTTTGTGATCATACTGTTTCC
>KN837124.1:641129-660572 GCA_000827215.1 Sphaerobolus stellatus SS14 | reverse complement strand
TCCCTGAGCGCTGGTACAATCATTCGGGTACCCGAATTATTGTGGAATATAGATAGTGGGGTGGCGATAACACCTATGAAAAGGGACGTTGATGATGAGCAGGAGAAGAGGGCAGACAAGACGGCTGATACGAAGGAGCATGTGAAGGGTATGTCGGGTGTTGGGAAGGGTGCGATATACGGTATATCTTTCTCTACTCACGCCCCCTCTCGTACTCAACTAATTGTTCGTTGTCGACTTTTGACTTTCTAGGCACTTTCCACTCCGCCTCCGACATCCACCGTACCAGCGGCACAATGCTTTCTTCTACCACCTTCGCCTCCTGCAGCGGTCCCACTCTTCCACTGCCCCTTCCAACAACAAAAAAGACGCCCCAGCCGTCCCACCTAGTTCGAGGCATGACCGCGGCCTCGGACCAACCGTTGTGGCTAAATACACTGAGTATGGGGCACCATCTCATGCATTCTCAAAAGGTCGTCTTGCCTACAAGACTTCGGAAAAAGATGAAGATCCGCCCTCGAAAGGAAGTTCCGAGAAGATATGTTTGGAGTTGTTTCCTTTGATAGGATGCTTGCTAATGAAGTATGGCTTGCCTAGATTGGCCTGGGGAAAAATTGAAGGCCAATGCGTAGATTATCGGTGGGAAGGTTATGCATGATGAGGAGAGTGTTGAGAAGGGGAAGGTGATGAAGGGTGAAGTTTGAGGCTTTGAAGTTGAAGTAGAGGTCTATGTTGTTCGATCGATTTTGTCCGCATGTGGCAAGTATAGAATTATGTGTTTCGTAAGATGTCATGATGTGTGGACGGGATCTAAACCGTCAGGTTGTTCATGTTGCGAAGCTCCCTTACGAGTTAGAGCGCATTATTGGTATGTTCACGAGTACGACTCCTAGGTATGAAAGTACGATGCTGCTAACATTACAAACCCTTTGCTAAAACACGTCAAGCTAAAGGCAAAATCTTAGATTGCTCACATTCCTCAGTGATAATGAAGAGTACTTACTGGCAGCAGCACGTACTGCGGTAGAAGAAAACAGACGTTCAGGGATTCTTTCAGCAGCGTTGCAGTTACAATACTATGACCTTATTGATGTTAGCGCTCCAGAGAATTAAGAACAACATTTGTGAACACGTATACATACATACATGCATGCTATGGAAGTCGTTCGAGGGAACCTTGGTCCAGAGCGGTCGCCTCCACGAACGATCGTAACCCATGAGAGCGGCACCCAGAATAATACCATGTACTGGCATTAAACACATTCACAGGGCCTATCTAGCTCTATGCTTGGCCTGCGAGTGATGATGCCTCTGAGAGGAAATGAGTCGTAGCGAATCTGAGGACATGAGACTTGACGAGAGAGTCACTGAGAGGACAGGCGTAGAGAAACAGTGGAAGGCAAGGAAAGATAGAGTAAGTAAGCTTTGCAACCGTTAGCAGCGCAAAGCCTATAAAGGTTCTATTACTTGTGAAAAGAAGATAAGAAAAACGAGCGATAGGGGAAAGGAAATTGCTGCAACAAATGGGTACGAGTCGTCGCGATCAACTACTATATAAGCGTAGGACAGTATACTCCCCGTTCCAATTCCTACATCAGGAAAGCTGGCAAATGGCGCTTATTTTTCCGTAGCACTACAGATTCTAGGAAACATCTACGGAAATAATACCCAGCTAGCCTCGCTAGCCTCTCGCTAAATCTCAAAGTCAACTCAGCTGGTTCGAACAGCTCTGAGCGCTATTATACTTAGCATCGTACCACTACCTTACTCTTCTGCTGTAGCTTCTACCTGCGTGTTTCCTCCGCAATCCATGGTTTGCTCCACTTAGAACACCTCAAAATCTCACTCACTGCTTTGCATCCAGATACTACTACTCCATGGAGAAATGGTGCTAGCTACAGGTGCACTCCACGGTCATCTCTGGTGAGTTAGCATGGTATTTCGACAGTCTATTCCATTGAATGACCAGTCTAATGGTTAATGCCAGTAAACTATCAGCTTAGGGCTCTCAGAATTGGATTCTACAGGCTGGTACATTTAACATGGCGACACTACGCATGCTTTGCGCTAAACTCCATCACTGCAGGGAAAGAGAGTAGAAGTCACTGCAAAGCGCCATCCTTCGAAGGATGAACAAGCGTGCCGCTCGTTTGTGAGTTTTCCTTTATCAGTTCCAGACTAGTTTAGCTCAGGAAGTCCTCTTGTCAATAGCTAGGACTACGACGACTACGACTAACGTCGATTGCAAGAACTCTGTCTGTCAATACAGTATGGTATGTATATTGTTTTGGATACTGCATGGTATATTAACTAACTTATACATTCATGAGTTGCTCTAAATCTTAACTGGCATTAGTAACATCCATCCGCTCGCTAGGCCGAAGTATTCTCGTAGTAGGTCTATACTGCTATGTATCCTGAACAGTACTGATTACTACTCAAATTTTCTCTAATGCTCATATGGATTTTATTTCTTCGAAAATATTTGCTCATTTTATCAGTTCAGTCCTAGAATAGCTTTGTAGTATAGTACCGTCTCCCTGACATCCTTGTAATTAATCAATTCTGGCAATATATATATCAGTATTGTATACATTTATTACTATTGGAGATGAAATTAAATTAAATAATCAATATCCTTTGATAAAATGGCTCTATACAGCCCTATTGAGACTATGAGCCCTACGATTTCTAGCATAGATGGGCATAGTGCCTGCAACCGCTATCCTAGCAGAAAGCTAGGCGATTTCCAGGTGCGCTATGGATGCTACCATAGTGTACATAAATTACAAAGGCTATGGTCGCTATGGTCGCTATATAGCCTCTGTAGCATTTTGCCAGGTGTCCTGATGTACACCAACCTACTGTCGCAAAAATCCAAAATGCCTGATAAAGTTTATCAAGGTTTTATGACTCCGATAAATAATTATCAGGGATTATCAGAGCCTGATAATACCCTGATAATACCCTGGTAATACCTGATAATTATTTGTCGGAGTCATAAAATCCTGATAAACATTATCAGGGGTTTTGGATTTTTGTGACAACACGCATGTCGCTTGTTCAAGAGAGCGTTCAGAACTCCAGGTTGGACAAGTCAGCAGAAGTGGCGCGTAAACATCGAGTACATCGTATCTGACCCGTAGGAACGCGTATGCATTCATGTGGCAACAACTGGGAAACGGTCGAGACCTGCCGCGTAAACGACAGCTGTTGAATATCCTTTCGCCATCAATCAAGTCCAAGTGGTACCAGCTACTCAGCAAGCCTTGGACAACGCTAACGGTGCAAGAACCCACAGTACGATGCTCATTGTGAGCAACGCGAAAGTCCGTTGAAGGGCTCTCAGCCAATCGATGACGCCATCGGCCCATCGCGCGTTCCCATCCGGCTCGGCTCCGATCATCTCCATTTTCTTCCTATCTTGTGCCACAAACCCTACAATCTAGTCTTGTCTTCTCTTCCCTAATTACGCATACGACACACTTTGGAGCCGTACATCTGTGAGGAGAGGACGAACTTCCAGGCGTTTAGGTTTCCAGCGCACCAAACATCACCAAACCTACGTCAACGGCCTACTTCGAAGGAGATTGAAGCGGTACATATAAGTTATGTTTTTCATCGACGGCTTTTCAGGTGTGGATCCATCCAAGAACGTACGGTGTCTCAATCTACAGATGACGTGTCTAATGTATGCTGCTGATATAGTGTCTCTGCAGATTGCCAGGGTGCATGCTAGAATGATCGAAGAGCTCGGCAAGTGATTGATTGAGTTTTGCAAATCTTGTATAATTCTTCAATGGATGAATTGAGAAGGAGTTCTAGTGAGCGTTGTCTCCTGGAGTTAGGAGAACGTGTATTCTTATGGAGAGGGACGCCGCTTTACTACGTGGAAATGGGTGGTGCGGATATCTGCAGAGAACCTTTAGATCAAATGTCGGGGGCTCCAGAACTCAGGTTAGTCCTTAGTATCCTCGAGATTCTTGGACAGTGTCAAATGATCTAGCTGTTGCTTCGTCGTCTCAACGTATCATTGCTCTTATTTCGCGTCCTCGAGAATCTAGACCAGCTGTGATCGTACTCCATACTACAGAGCTTGAGTAAGGTACCACAACTAGTGTCCCGTGTCGTTGAGATTCGAATTCTTGGGTCAAGTACAACGCTGTGACATATCGCTGTTCTATGGAGGTCTGCTAAATGTGGCGTCTGTCAGACATCAGTTATCGTGGACATTCTAGGCCGATGGTGATGGCTGACATCATTCTGTTACAGAATACATGTCAAATGCTATGACCCGTATTTTCGATTTTAGGGAACCTTAGCTATCAGAACGGGACAAGTATATTCAAATTTGCAGAAGGGCATGGGAAGCTCGTACATTTCAGTTGACACGGTGAACATCTGGAAACCTGTGCAGCTGTGACATCTAGCAGTGTATAGGACAATTCGTGGCAAATAACGAGAATAAGGGATATATTTAGCCGCAGAGCTGTACTCAGTGCTTCTCCGGTTGCGAACGGCTAATCTTCGAAGTATCGTATATGTGAGCATGCACACCGCCATACGTATGCCAATAGGCGGTCTGGTCAATAGCAGTAATCTATGTGGACATTCCTATCTTTCAAACGTGATGGTGGTCTAACGGCGTTGAAAGAAATGGCTCATCCAGTTGACTAACAATCTGTGGACAGTGTTTGCAGGCATTGTAAAACAGCCGGAGATGGGAAACAGTTGGGGTACGTGAGAGATCTTGAAGCTGGCACAAGGTAAAGCACTGCATCTTGACCATTTCTCAGGGGCGACATCCAAAATAGTTGGGTGGCAATGAACTGTGCACCATAGACGCCTGCGTGCCATTCAAAGCGTAACCCCGCCGTTCACACGTCCCACACCTGGACTCTCTGAACCACCCTTTCTCATCATATATCGCGCCTTAACACTCCGATTTCTTGACAATATGGATCCGAACCATAGGAAGCGTCCCCTGGACGCCTTGGTTCCGAAATCATTCACTCGAAATATCACTTTACCTCCTGACTCACCCGCACATGCTTCTTCCTCAACATCTACCATCCACCTCGCTCCCCTCCAGACGACCCTTAGAGGATCCACTTCAAGTGAAAATCCCTATCATGGTCGATCTCTTTCCGATCGTAATCCCAACCCCAGTCATGGAGGTTGTGTTCACTAATATTTAAATCAGGTGTATCATGTACTGAACTTGGAACGTGTCTAGAAGAATGATGCAACCTTTGCCATGGCACAAACATGTATTGCAAGGCAGTGTCAACGAAACAGCGCCTCACTGACGCCCTGCGTACGTTTCCATATATATAAGCACCCTTTAATCCGGATTCGACAAGTATCAATACTGGCACTTCAAAGATGGTATCAGTAAGCAAAATCAAGCGAAGCACAACCTTTTGCTGGCAAACTGGTCAACCCCATGGGTTTGCGCCGGTACGAAGTACCGAATTTAGGCAAGCATAGGAAGGGCAAAATTCTGGGGTCCATAGGTTCGCCGCCTTTCAGGGTGACCTCCAGTATCGCGTCATCCATGCATGTATCCTTGTTCCCTAGGGATTTCTCGTCTCTTGATGCTCTAGTATAAGAAGCCCATCAAGATGTGTCAAGGCAATGGGAGATAATGCTATCGGCGTATCTATGTACCTCCTGGTGACGATGGGTGAGCAAACAAATATATTGCGAGACAGACGTTCTGTCGTATGACCGGGACGGGCCGTACTCCAGCCGGCGCTAGCCTAATACAAGAGACTGAAACAACAAGAGTGAAATGTACGATGAACGAATCGGGGGTAAGCGGCAAGGGCGGGTGAGAAAAGAACAAGCTCGTGCCTTTATGGCTATGGAGCGAAAGAAGATGAGAAAAGGACAGACAGAAGGACCGTGTCATGGGAAGGGTCTAAACGGTGAAGGTGTCAGGGACCGGCCCCCTGTCACCACAATTTGAAAAAGCTATATCCAATCACAGTAGATGGTTGACGCTCAATCTGAGAATATCATGAATCTTCCATCCGCTCTTTTCCTAATTCGTTCGAAGCCATCCTGTGCACTTTTCACAGGCATTCATTACTTGCCGCCGGCAAGGAGCCAATCAACTACATGTCATGTGCCCCTGTCATTCTTCTCGACAGCAGATGCGTTTATATGATCACATGCACTTCTAGGACATAACATATCAAACTTTCCTGCTCTCCCATCTATCTCTCCCACATACCTTCTCAATCTCAATCCAACGTATAGGGTGTGGATTACTGCAATGTCTGAGCTCGGACTGCTCGAGAAAGCCAAAGAAAAGATTAGGAGACCCCTCTCTCCGTCTCTGCGTCCAATGTCTTCTAAATCTCAATCTCCCAACCCCTCTGTTGTTCCTGCCCACAGCCCTGCTCCCAACGTGGCTACCAGTACGTCGTTGTTCTTAGCCTTTATCCTACCTCGACTTGACATATCGTAAGGTGAGAATGTGCCAGAATGGGTAGATGAAACACCAGACAAATTCACCTTCTTTGAGCCCAAAAGTTGGGAAGATAAACACTCCCTTATCAAGGAGGCTGTGGAGCTGACTCCTGATGGCCACCCTGACAAGCCATCAAGGTTGAGTAACCTTGGGACCTCACTCTTCAAACAGTTTGAGCAATTTGGAGACATGACCAATCTCAACCAGTCTGTCCTCAAATTCCAGGAGGCTGTGGAGCTGACTCCTGATGGCCATCCTGACAAGTCATCAAGGTTGAATAACTTTGGAAAGTCACTCCTCAGACAGTTTGAGGAACTTGGAGACATGACTGATCTCAATCAGTCTGTTCTCAAGTGCCAGGAGGCTGTAGAGCTGACTCCTGATGGCCATCCTGACAAGCCATCTTGGTTGAATAACCTTGGAAAGTCACTCTTCAGACAGTTTGAGCAATTTGGAGACATGACTGATCTTAACCAGTCTGTCCTCAACTCTCAAGAGGCTATACAGCTTACTCCTAGTGCTCACCCTGAGAAGCCATCTTTGTTGAGTAATCTTGGAAAGTCACTCCTCACACAGTTTGAGGAACTTGGAGATGTTAATGATCTTAACCAGTCTATTCTCATGTGCCAGGAGGCTGTGGAGCTAACTCCTGATGATCACTCTGAAAAGCCATTGTGGCTGAGTAACCTTGGGAAGTCACTCCTCAGACAGTTTAAGCAGCTTGGAGATATAACTGATCTCAACCTGTCTGTCCTCAAATTCCAGGAGGCTGTAGAGCTAACTCCTGATGGTCATCCTAACAAGCCAATTTTTTTGAGTAACCTTGGGACCTCACTTCTCACACAGTTTGAGCGACTTGGAGCCATGACTGATCTGACCCAGTCTGTCCTCAAGTGCCAAGAGGCTGTGGAGCTGACTCCTGATGGTAATATTGACAAGCCAACAAGGCTGAAGAACCTTGGGATGTCACTCCTCAGACAGTTTTTACAACTTGGAGACATGACTGATCTCAACCAGTCTATCCTCAAGTTTCAAGAGGCTGTGGAGCTAAATCCTGATGGCCACCTTGACAAGCCATCATTGTTAAATAATCTTGGGAATCCACTCCTCATACGGTTTGAGCAATTTGGAGATATGGCTGATCTTAACCAGTCTGTTCTCAAGTTCCAGAAGGCTGTGGAGCTGACTCGTCATGGCCACCTTCTCAGGCCATCAAGATTGAATAATCTTGGAGACTCACTCCTCACACGGTTTGAGCAACTTGGAGATATAGCTGATCTCAACCAGTCTGTTCTCAAGTTCCAGGAGGCTGTGGAGCTGACTCCTGATGGTCACCTTGACAAGCCAACTTGTCTGAATAACCTTGGGCTCTCATTCCTCAGACAGTTTGAGCAACTTGGAGATGTGACTGATCTCAACGAGTCTGTTATTAAGCTCCAGGAAGCTGTGGAGCTGACTCCTGATGGCCATCCTGACAAGCCATCTTGGTTGAATAACCTTGGAAACTCACTCCTCACACGGTTTGAGCGACTTGGAGACATGACTGATCTCAACCAGTCTGTCCTTCAGAGACAGAAAGTTGTGCAGCTGACTCCTCCTGGTCATCCTGACAAGCCATCAAGGTTGAATAACCTTGGGACCTCACTCCTCAGACGGTTTGAGCGACTCAGAGACATCACTGATCTCAACCAGTCTGTGCTCAAGTTCCAGGAGGCTGTGGAGCTGACTCCTGATGGCCACCTTCATAAGCCATTTTTATTGGATAACCTTGGGGACTCACTCCTAAGACAGTTTGAGCAACTTGGAGACATGATTGATCTCAACCAGTCCATTCTCAAACTCCAGGAGGCTTTAGAGCTGACTCCTGCTAGTCATCCTGAGAAGCCATCGATATTGAATAAACTTGGAAAGTCACTCCTTAAACGGTTTGAGCAACTTGGAGACATGACTGATCTCAATCAGTCTGTTCTCAAGAGACAAGAGGCTGTGGAGCTAACTCCTGATGGCCATCCTGACAAGCCATCTTGGTTGAGTAACCTTGGGAACTCACTAATCACAAGGTTTTGCAAATTAGGCTTATCTGATGATATGGCAAATGCAGTGTGGGCATACTCTTCTGCTACCCATGCAGAATATGGACCTCCATCTGTGCGGCTTCGTGCAGCACAGCTTTGGGTAAAGTGTCTTCAAGCTTCTTCTCCTCCTCCAGAGTCCATTCTAGATATATATCATATTGCTATTCCACTCTTGGCAGAAATGGCTTGGCTTGGATCCTCATTCTCTGATCGTCACTATCAGATTATGCAGGCCGGCTCTATAGTTCATGAAGCAGCAGCTACAGCATACCAATTTGGAAATTATATACAGGCTGTTGAGTGGCTTGAACAAGGTCGGTCTGTGATTTGGGGTCAGCTTCTTCAGCTCCGGACACCTATAAATGACCTTGAGGAGAAAGAGCCAGACCTTAGTCAACAACTAAAGCTAAACTCAATGCAACTTGAGAAAGCAGCCTCTCCACAGAATCTCAATCCTAACACTAGCCCAGCCCAAGGTAGCACTGAGTCTTCAGTGCTCTCAAAAGAGAAGATTGCATCTCATGGACATTATCTGGCTATTGAGAGGAAGCAGATCTTGAAAAAGATTCGCATGTGTCCAGGATTTGAAAGGTTTTTGCTTCCCAGGAGTATCAAAGACCTTATCCCATCTGCATCCAATGGTCCAATTGTTATCTTGAACTCCTCAAACCTGCATGATATATGTTATGCATTCATTCTCATTTCTGATTTTCCTGATAAAGTCATACCTGTCAGGTTGGAGTCATTTTCTGCAAGCCAAGCACAAGATTTGTACCACAGGTTACAAAAACTGCTTGGTGAAAGTGGTCAAACTGTTTCTTCCTGGAATGGTGAATCAGTGTCAGAAGATATTTCTCAAAAAAGGTCCCAACCTATTTTACATGAGTCTGAGAGAATTGATATAGCTTTGAGGAATCTAGTATTTAGTAGCCAAGACAAGCTCAAATTTGGAAGAGATCCAGGTAGAAAGTTAGTTCTAGGATCAGATAAATTTGATGTTGGCCAAGAATTCAAAACAATTCTGGCTGAATTATGGGAAGGGGTGATTAAACGAGTTCTTAATGTGTTAATGTTTCAGGTATGTATATTTACATCAATAAAGAACATATGATTGATATAGCCAACAGCACCCATTACCAAAAGCCAAACCCCATCTGTGGTGGTGTCCTACTGGCATTTTCTCCTTCTTACCACTTCATGCAGCAGGCTTATATCATACTGATGCACCGCTTGGTTCAAAGTTGACAGATTTTGTAATATCCTCCTACACTCCAACATTGTCAACTCTCTTAGATAGGTTTCCACTTTTATCACCACCACCATCACCCAGACTACCTAAACTGCTTGCTGTTGCTCAACCATCATCCTTTGGTCAACAATATCTTCCTGGAACAGTTGATGAGATTACCTATATTAAAGAAGCAGTGGATGGGGCTCTAACCTTTAATACACTCATTGGAGAGAATGCAACTCTTGACAATGTTGTATCAGAGCTTAAGACCACAAATTGGATCCACTTTGCCTGCCATGGAGTACAAAATCCAGCTCATCCAATGGAAAGTGCCCTGCTTTTAGCAGACAAGGATAAATTGACTTTATCTAAGCTAGCAAGCCTTAAGATCCTTCCTGGAGGTCTTGCTTTCCTTTCTGCTTGTCAGACTGCAAAAGGTGATGCACAACTTTCAGATGAAGCTGTCCACCTAAGTGCAGGGATGCTTGCTACAGGCTTTGGAGGGGTGATAGCAACAATGTGGTCAGTTGGTGATCAAGTAGCACCTCAAGTTGCAAGAGATATCTATAAGCATCTCAAGCAGTCAGGAATGAAGGTTTCTGAGGCAGCACATGCTTTACATTTAGCTATCGAAAATGCCAAGAACAATATGAAGGGGGAAAATGATACAGCATTCATATCTTGGATTTCTTTCATTCACATGGGGATTTGATAAGGGATAAATCATTATCTGGTAGAATTATTTTTTCAGTTGCTTTATTTAATGAATAAAAATTGTTTCAATATGGTTATTTTTCTTATTCTATTTTTATATCTTATTGTGATGGAATTGATATACCAGGCATAAAAAACTGCATATATGTATCTAGTTATATAGGCCTTTCAATTCAGATCTCAACATTGACACTACCAGTCCTTCAATAGACCTCAAAATTGTGTTTTGGCTTCAACAAGCTAATTGGTCATGTAGAATTACTCAAAATCACTTGGACTGGCTGCATATATGTGCCAGATCAGCACTATTTTATTATTATCCATTCATTTTTCACATTTTATTTCATTTATATTTTGTCATCCTCATCTTCCTATCCAATCTGCTTCCATTTTCTTTTGTTAAGTTGTCTGACCTCTGCAGCTCTACAGCCAATATGCAGAGTTTATCACCTGATCAATTGAGAAACAGCCCCTAGGCAACTCTGTGAGTTTGGCAGGGACTTGTCCATTGGTCTTAGCAATGAACTCTAATAATATCCAACTTCTTAACTGGCGAGGGGTGAAGGATTGCCACTTGGCATGGCCATTTTCATATTCTTATTATGTCTTGATAATTATCTGTTTCTGTGCTTGTCTTTCTTCACTATTACTTATTGATGTTTCTATTTTATTTTCATTTAGTTTCATATAAATTGTATATACATTATGAAAACAACCCAGTTCTCACTTCCTTCTTGTTTCTATCTATTGAAAGTCATATCATCAGTCAATCCAAGTTATCTGTCTTTAGTGGTTACACTGCCATTACATCATTTCTCTACACAAATTCAGTCAAAGGCTCAACCTATAAGCTATTCTTAGCTTGGGTTCAAATTTCACAGTTCAAGAACTGTGCTCCACTTCTAGCCTACTTAACTCTACAACAACATCATGTGTATTCTCAATTTGCAACCAAATGTCAGAACCTGTCCTGAACTCCCAAAATCTGGAAATAACTTCAGATCCTCAAGATCTCTCCTTATGAACTATTTACTTCATGAACTCATTTTTATTCAAGACTCAATTACCTTGTGAACATTTCTTTATGAATCTATCGCCTCTTGAACCTAGTCAAATCCTTGAACTAATTTACCTCATGAACTCATTCACTCATGAACCTTTTACTTACTTTGTGAACTTGTGTTTAAATGCCGCGGAACTCTGCATGGGATTTTTAGGCCTGGGCGTCCTGACGGTTTGCTTTGGTTTTTGGAGTTATTTTTCCTTTGTATAAAGGCTTTCATCTCAACCATACTAGCAAATATCATTTACGACCTTTATCGTCATCTTTTGCGTCATCCCAAGTGCAATGAAGATCTCAAAATCGGCAATTGCATCAAGGCCACCCTCCTCCTGTGGAGTACTGCGATTGTCGAGAGTTCCTTAATCCACATCTTTAGTGAGCTTGGTCGCTTACGAGGAATGCTTTCTCGATGGGAGTTTGACTCAATTGGAAAGCATTTTGACTGGTTCTGAGGTCAATGGCAAGGCCCTATCGATGATAAAAGGCCAAATAATGTACAACACTTTCTACTTACTGGCTTGATCCTGGCACTTTGGTGCCATCCCAGAATGTACAAACAAATCTAAGTGACTTTTTGTTGATATTACTGTTTTACAAAAAAAGAAAAAAAAAAAAAAGAATTGGCTCCCATGTAGGTCTTATTCGCTTGTAATTTAGAGATTACAACCCTATGCTCGAAACCCAAAGATTCATTCCCGACTTCCAAGGCTGGCAATTAATTTCCTACTATTAGCACAATTTCTTTACCTACATACTTCTCACGCCCATTTGGACTTTGCTCCATGGATATAGCAATTGAGGTAATTGTGTATGTAGTAGCATGTTCCATCCTTCTATGAAGGGAGATTTACTTTAAAAAACACTATTTTCTGCTCCCGAATTGTGGTCATTGTTCAATAAATTACCTATTTGTCATTTATCTCGAGTTTAAGTGATATTTACGCTGTACAAATCGAGGCTTTGCCATTCAATGAAGCATAGTCGGTACCCTCACCATACTTTGGCTGCACCCGAAGCATGAATATTTTCCTAGGGGTTCTCGGGACAATGTTGAGCTGTGGCATACCTTCTGCAGTGGCCGCATAGCACCATGGTGGGGTTATCCCGAAAATCCCATAAGAACTAGGTTTGGGCAGGAACACCTTCCTCACCTGGTCCTCTCCCTAGCGTCCTATATAAGCTCTTTCAGGCTGGATAGTGACTTCTCATTGACTGGACCTGCTAATCATCACTCTAGTTTTCGTTTTACCACTCTCCTACCCTGTGTCTTCAACTTTTTATTTTATTAATCTCTATCACTGTGACTACTACGCCTGCTATGACTGCTATGATGGTGATTGAAGAGAAATTGGCACTAATACACAGTAATACTAATTACTCCAGGCATTCTCGAACAATTCAATTGAAGATTCCCATCAGAAGGTAGGTCAATGGAAGTTTTTGCGAACTAGGAGCCAGCTGGTTCTTGCTGACTGGGCAGACTTAATGATTGAAAGTATCAATCCAGTGGCAGCGTGTTTATCTTTCATACTCAACTTGGCACATGGGCTTGCTACTTTTGCCTTCATCACAGGATATCTAATTGAACTCGGTATCCGTCGAAAACGTGAAAGGACATACAAATGTGTTGCACTCTCCGGTGACGCGCCTTCTGCGAACAGGTCAACCAATGGTTTCAATAGTCAGGGATTAATAGGAGCATATTCTCTTGCACCATATCTAGACGGGGAGGATTCTACGGGTGGTCAGTCTGAATCCCGTCACCGCGGCCGGGTGCATCTCTGCTGGATCATATAGATGTGTTACAGTCCAAGCATGACCACGTAAATACCTCCCTCAGCAGTTCTTTTGTGCAAATCTTTTGAGTTTCAGTTTACACAAGGAGACTCAAAGTGCAGAGAAATGTTCTGAAGGAACATTTAGCGCTACCTTATACTGCGCCCAACTGGAAGGGACCGAAACAACAAGAATTATCCGAATCCTCGAAAACGTCAAGCTCGCATGACAATGGAATGCTACCCTTGTAAAGGAAAGCCGCTCATAACAGTGAATCCCGAGGTGCCAGATACTGTGCGAATCCAAATTGAGCACCATTTGGCACATCAGCATTACATTGATATTAATCTTACTGGGGAAATGAAGGATATAATCGAGGAGATGAAAGACTCCCTGGCTTCTATGGTATGTCAATCACTTCATTCTCCAAATTCAACTGGTACCTTTAGTTTCAAATATCTGAAATTTGAACAAGAATTGTGGGAGAGTTCCCAAAGAATGGGATTACACAAGATCAAGTATATGCCTATCGGACCCCGTTGAATGAGAATGTTTGGCGACTGGATCCGGATCAAGTCAACTCTGTTAGGGATTTGGGAGATCTGATGCAAATCGAGTATTTGAAAATAGAATTAAGATTTTGCCTCAGTAATACACGTTGGCTGGTGAGTTCAGCTAAGATTGTATAGTCAAGTGATGCATGTTGACCATGAAGCGAGACTTAGAGATACTCAAGAGGGCAGTATTGGGAGATGCATCTACTGCAGTAGATAGTTTAGTGTTTGGACAGTAGGATACAATTGGCTGTATTCTTAAATAGAAGACGAGGTCTTATATGCAGGAGAAAGTACAGTGAAATTGTACTTCATGCTATCTAAATTTATAATGCCAAAACCGATGTTTTAGACAGAAAGGAATAGGACCAATCAAAATAATGAGAAAGAATAATCAAGTCAGAACAAGTCTAAGAAGTAAAACAGAATATGGATTTTAATAGCCGAGACACCGAAAGACAAGGAGAGCTAAAACAGTGTCAGCTTACTATACTGATGATATGCATAACAAAATCTGCGATTTCGGTGCTCTCTAAAGCTGATGGTATAGCCACGAATATTATTTCAGCACATGAAGAAGATGGTATTTCTGTTTTGCTTTTGCACTGAAGGAAATTGTAGATACATCATCACGAAATCTGCCAATGGCTCTTGATTTTTCCCTAGCGTCCCACACTTCCTACAGACGGTATTAGCTACTATGCCGCTAAAGAGTTGCTAGCCCTCGCTTGGCTCGCTAATCCGAAATTCACCAACTCCGCTGCTTTGAACAATATCAGTGCCAATACGACTGTTGCAACTTAGAGTCGTACCACCACCATACTTTCCAATAGACTTGGTGGATTCTGCATTGATATCCTGTAAGTTTATACCCATTAATCCAGACAATAAATTAACAACTATACAGGAACCTTTGAGACAGATGGAACGTAGCAAACAGTCATCAGGAAAGCCGCCGACATCGTTAGGAGCTTCCGATGACTTTTGGGCTGCATTCGGTGAGTTCATCTACTAGTGAACCTTACCTACATTTCAGAATCTTTATACTTCGCAGCCGATTTCCACTTCGAATATAAGGAATATATGCTAAGTTTTGGTCAAGCACTGTGCGAATTCTTACTGACCGTTCCCATCTAGGTTGCAGTACTCAAAAGTTGGCGAGAAGTATGGTCGGTCAACAGCACAGGAGAGATGGTTTCGGTATGTCAATCTTCAACATCTCTTGCTATATTTCTCACTCATATAAGATCCCAGTTCATGGCACATGCCCGCCACTCACTCTCCCAGTGATCTTACATTTGAGTTTTGCGGTGTGCTCCAATACTATTATATTGTACTTAGCTTCTCTAGAGGCCAATTTTATAGCTGTATTTCTAAGATAGTTCCCATTGTATTTATCTGTAGAGACATTGGTTGAATAGAATATCAAGTTATTTTTATTTTATTTAATGCGTGAATAATTTGAAAAATCAATAATAATAAATATCTCTACTATTCAGACTATGGACTCCTAGATTCCTTACTGTAGTTATCCATAGTGTCACTGCAGCTAGCATACTGGCAAATATCACAGTTCCTATGCAAGCTATGGAGAGTATCATAGTGTACATAAAGTCTTGTGGCTATGGAGGCTATAGATGCTATAATTGCAATTATAGTTTTTGACCACTTTCATGATGATGTGGTGATCAAGTGATTGAGATAGCAATGGATTCAATGTGTAAGCATTTGCATCCATTTAATATTATTCTGTTTGATCCTGATGTGATGGAGGGAAAACCAATGCGGCTGCATGTGAGTTATATGCCATTGGCCTTCACTTTTGTAGCCACTGACGGCATCGTAGCAAAGGGTGGTAAGGATCGGGCATTACAGGATGTACTTCGTTGTGGCTAAAGGTCAAATGTCCAGTGTCATTTTCATACTTTCCGACAAGGACACAGCAGAGATAAACACATTTGCGGTCATATTTGAGAAAACCAAGCATCAGTTATGCTACTGGCGTGCTATCCGCTATCTCGAGGGGGTTGCCTAAATACCCTGACCAAAGTTCCTCCCCGATTATGTAAATACACTGGGCGTGTAGAGATTTACCGACCTTTTCACCAGTAGGCATAGTTCTTGATCACGCGAGGCATCCAGGATTGTTCACGCATTCACGTCTCTGCTGTTTCTCGTGCTTCCGTCTGTCATTCTACTAATGGATATGGATTGCTTAAAGACCTTAATGATTACTAAACTTCTTTTAGAAAGTCTTTGTGGTCGTGGTATAGAGTTGGCAAATAAATACCTGTACTTCTGTGGCGTAGTTGTTAGATCGTGGTGGTTATATATACATGTATATACTGTTGAAGGGTTATGGTTCAATTCTCCTTCAGTCTTTTTCTTTTTCTTTTTTGTGATAAGGTAAAATAATAAGACAATGGCTGAGCCAGCGCAAGTCCCCAGTGTTTAACTGCTAAGGTCTTAGGATTAAAGTATAAGGTGTTCATCATGTTTTGTTTAGGAAAAAAGCGGAGGTCTGGGTCCGGTGTTTAGGGTAGATGGATAGGATGCTCCAAGGAAAGAAAACATTGCTACATCTCAAGGCAACACAAACCTTAGTATTTAGAATTAAGAAAGGAAAGGAAAAATTGCCTGGGTCTAGGGCAGTACAAACTCCCAGAAATTTGAGATTCAAGGTTAGGGAGGTTAGGGTGGTTAGGCTTCGTTTAGAATTTTTTAGAGGCGGTGTACTGTAATTATTCAAATTTTATTGTACATTACAAGTCTCAGTTTATGTTTCTCCTACTCATTTTTCCCTCACGCAAGCTCAGTAAGCTTCGGTCAGGGTATTTAAGCTCACCCTTGCTCGAGGAACGCCTCATGGAGGATAAACCACCCGCCAAATATGATGGCAGACAAACTTATCATATATATGATTTTAGTGATCCTAGTTCGGTTCCCGGTGTGACGGATGGTCATAATGTCGAGGGCTTTAGTGCTTTCACCGGTGAATTCTCTCGACGCGCGGGAAAGCGGAAGTAATTAGCGCCCGTCACATTATGGGTCTTTAAGGCCGCCCCAAGCGCACCCGCCTCTCGCAGCTCTGGGATCGCAGAGTATCGCGGTTATTACACACCGCAAGCTTCTTGGCCAGAACTTTTGCGAGCCTGGGTGGTGGGGAGGAGAGAAAACTTCCTCGCGAACCTGTTCCCGTGTTCGCGACTATCAACCGGAGGGAACACAGCCACAACACGTGGCCTGTTCACACGTGGCCTGTCCAGCCTGTTCAACCTGTTCAACCGCGCCCTCATCCCATGTCGCTTGCGGATCATCTGGACAACTGTGAGTCGTCCCCTCTCAATTGTTATTTGCTGGAAAGAACTCTTCCAGGTTTCTATCGTGCTGCTGTAGCATCAGGTCTTATTGTAGACCTCGAAACAGGCCACATCCATCCTCACATCGAGAAGGCCTTCCTGCAACACTTGCAGACCATGGGCCACAATTACACATCGGTCAGTGTGTCCACCTGTGTAATTTCCTAATCATTCAAATCACCTACAGTTCCACCAGGCGGCCTGTGTCATTGGCCGATCCGAATCCCTCAAAAAACCGTGGCAGGCCTACCAAAAAATGAAATAAAACATTTAAAGGAAAACTCCAGGAGAATTAAGAGAAAACTAGTGAGTATAAACCGCCTTCATTCCACAATTTATTGACCGGCAGGTTCATGATTTAAACCTCGGAAACCCTCCTAAATCCATTTCCGACATGGAGGCTGGGGGGGTACGGATAGTACAGCGAAGCCGGACCCCGACCAGCCCTGTTCCAGCCCATCACTACATCGTTGATGCAGGAAACAAGGACCTACTCGATTATCCCCCAAAGACTAGCATCGTCCAGAGCACTGTGCGGGACTGGTACACTGTGGAAGAGAAAGACAGTGTCATATTTGTTGACGATCAAGGTGAGTTAGTTGCTTCCCAGACTCCCACTTCTTGCTACATTGTTCAAGGGAACATTGAGCTTGCCATTCTACGCAATGTTTGTTCAAGAGAAGATGTTGTCAAGTACGTCACGGAAGTCATCGAGGAAGCGGCTGATTCCCGCCGGAATGTCCGGGTAAGTAATGTCTACCCTTGCTGATGCCGGCTGACATTTTCCAGCCACACCACCATGGCAAAGTAATCCAGTTCGGATACAATGCCGGTCAATGGCACTATCGGCTGTGGGGATTGGTAAACAACATCAAGAACGCTGGACTGAGCAGCAACGAGAAGGCCAGGCTGGACTCCAGGATGCTGAATGTTTTTTCCATCACCTGGAATATCATTCTCTCAAAAGCTCCTGCCGAGGCTGTTGAGGCTGTCATGAAAGCCATCACCGATGCTAATCTACCCCCGATGGCAGCTGCTGGCTTTGAAGGCAAGTCGTGTCTAAGCTGCAACCCCCCTCTAATTTTAGTCTGCAGGTACCACTGGCTACTCGCTTGAAATAGGCAATACCCTAGTCACATTTCCGTTCATGGAACATCCTCCCTGCGAGGGATACTTTGCAATCAATTATGCAGCGTGAGTTGCTGTGTCTCTGACAAACTAGCTGCTGAATCGTCGACAGGAGGACTCACAGAGACATGATATATGCACCTTATGCCTTTTCCTGGCAGACCCATTGTAGACAACCACTTGAATTTGTAGGCAATCCAGGGGGGAATTACACTGACCTAACCCTCGGGGTCACAGTGCATTCTTCAAATGACTCACTCATGATATTCCGGCCCAATTTCCTCCATGGGACTACCCTTTACAGGCCTGGCACTGAACGAGCTGGAGTTCTCTTCACCTTCTCGCGTCACATCAAGGAGGCTTATGAAGTAGCCTTACAGAAGGAAGCAGAGGGTGTTGTAGGAGAGGACTGTACTGCAGAAGAAGAGATACTCTTCTACAATTAATAAATCTGTTTAATTGCGGGCTGATTTCTCTGCCTAAATCCAGTTCCACATGCCCACACACTGTTAGGAAGGGTTGATCACTCCGGGGCTCTGACAAATTTGCCCTAACCGGGATTTAGACTCTGCGTCTGAAGCAGATAACTGGCTCCTCTAAGAGATTACACGGTTTCAACAAAGAAAATAGCCAGATTCAGGGAAAGAAGAACTAATGCATCAGGAAAGTTGACACAGTCCGAGTAGCGCTATATAGTCTATATAGTGGTCTTAGCGTCCGTAGCTTCTTTAGCGTGTCCGCCACTAGAAAAGGAGCCCTAGCAGCCTTAGCGAGGACCTTAGCGCTGTACTGCCATCGTTGCTGACAGCTAGCTGTGTGATATATAGCACGATAAGTTGAACCTGTAGAATACCTAGCACCGGCTATCCCTCTCTATCACACTACTTCCCAGATATATTTAGGCACAAATATATAATTTAAAAAAATCAGATTTTATCGCAGCATGGGTATTAGAATATATACAATTATAAAAAACAATTATGATGAAGCTTTGAGGGGGAAAGGAGAGGATTTATGGAGACTATTGGAGGGGAACCATGTAGTAGCAAGCTGTATAGAGAGCAA
>KN837124.1:615168-640474 GCA_000827215.1 Sphaerobolus stellatus SS14 | reverse complement strand
TGCGAAATGAGTCTGTGGGATGATTAGATAATAATACAGAATGGGGTAGAGCGGTAAACTTACCATTGTACAGACAAATGCAAGAGTCTTGAGACGTATAGGATCAAAGGCATCTGGAAAACGTGCATCAAGAGCGGGGCGACTTTGTGGATTAAAAGCAACGAGGCTTAAGACCTTTTGAAGGAACGGATGGCTGAAGGGAGGCTTCTGGCGTAATATAACCTGTGGTACGCGACATATGTCAATATGAGGAAAGATTAAACGGATTGATGACTCACATCAGGATTAGTTGCGGAACGACATATACAAGTAATATTGGTCAGAATAGACGCAGGCAAGAATAAGACAGTAGCAGATGGGGTCTTGTATAGCAGCCATGTTCGGTGTTTGTGACGAGGAAATGGTGGTTCGAGGCAAAAGGTTGAAGACACTGTCACTGTGAGAAAGGCGAAGGCAGACAGAACTGCACGTGACTTGTTGAAACGTTCGCTTTACACTCTGCGTGGAATTAGGAAGAGGTCTAGCAATCCTTAGCGATCCTTAGCAGCTTGAAGCTAAATAGCACTAGATAGTAAATTGACGGGCTAGAAAGCCATTTAGCCGCCCATGCCAACTTTCCTGATGTGTTCCGTTCAACCTGATGTTGCTGATAGTTTCTTTTAAGCTTTCTAGATAGTCAAAGAGCTCATTGGTGTGTTTGCTCCAAGACTGTCTGGGTGGCTACCAGCATTGATAGTAATGTATTCTATGCTCAACATAGTAAGATGGTTATCCTCATGACGACCAACCAAAGGCCCGGTACCACTGGGAGGTGTACTCGCTTTCTCCCAACGGGCAGTATTTTCGAAGAAAACCCTTTATAGCAAAGTGTTAGCCTCCTACAACATCATTTTTAAAATCACTTACATGAAACTTGCTGCTTGAAGTTGGTCTCTAACCCAGGCAGCTGATTGAATCCTGAAAATCCGTCGACCCTTGGAGGTTGTTTTCGCAGCGCCGGCTACATGCCCCAGAATGCAAGCGCGAGGTGCAAAAGCTGGCACTATCCCACGGTTTTCATCTTTGGGTTTTTCTGGGTATGCGAACATGGATACGATGAATGCAGGAGTGTAGTTGCCTGTTGTGTGTCCATCTAGACATCATGCAACCTTTTATAATAGACAGTTACTGACACGTTGGATACCTCAACACTGCAGAACTACAGCATATAGGATTTGAAATGCTCAATGGATCGATTATGTTCAGGCGATACCATCAGTATCATCCAGCTGGTCTATTGCCAAGGATATGGCCCAGATGTCTGTATAGAGTAAGGAATAATATGTCAACCCAACTACCATATTTGAAACCTGGTTCATGGTCTTATAAATAATTATTATGCAGGTCAATGCTTCTGCTTATTCAAATTCTGTGGCTTAAGTGGAACATACGGCCGCGGCACTTTGGAAAGTCCCATGATGATTATGACTAAAAAAGGAAGTGCTTTCTCATCGCGGAACCTTAGGAGACGCACCTGAGTCACAGGCTGGATAAGCTGAAGGACGGCTTGATTCGATTGTAGTACAGCATGAGAACGGTGATTTACAGGAGCTGTGAAAGACAGAAATCAGGCTATGCTCTAAAAGGGGAAAAGGAATGGAAAGTTTAAAAGTTAAACACAGGACTGTAATGAAAACTTGCCAAATATATAATGCTAGACCAATACACAGCAAGAACCTTGATCTTTAAAATTACCTAACGCTACGTGATGATTCTTACACTGCGCGCTTCGGATTTGGTAACTCGAGTAGTTCCAATAGGTGTACCAGAGGGTACAAGTCTAAGAAGCAGGTGCGTTACAAGAGGGTTTACTCTCTAGAAATCGACGTCTGTTAATGAATACAAGCACATGATACTTATTGTGACAACTCATCCACCGACTTCTGTAACGAGGTCGAATCCTTGTTCATGAACATATACCTCGATTCTGGAAAATGACCTCAACCTTGACGAAACGAAGATATTGAAGAATCATAAATCAACCTGACCTGAGTACATAGGTAAAGAGTATATGACTGAGCCAGTTGCTGGCATCATATATGGCGCACTCTTGTCGTCCTCCCCTTCCAAAGAAATTTGCAGGTCATCTCGTTCAGCCAAAAAATTGTCAAGGACTATTCTCTTGGTCGCCCAATGAATATTCATCTTATAAAAAGGGGTCACAGGGATGGCAATGTATTCCCTGCTTAGTATCGTCCCTGGTCAATAGAGCTATTCAGGAATGTTCACTATCTGACCCTTCCAGATCCGTTACTTGCTGTTAAAGTGTGACTTTGGTGCTGTTTGGGCAATGCTGAATGAAGTCCTAGCAAAGCTGCAAATAAAGCACCATTCTGATGTTCCCCTTTACGATCAACAACTTTTTGCGACCGTGCTCGTACACAATGGTCCTGAAAACGCTTCCGGTCATCTCATTGCATCATGGCGTCATGTCGGCTTTTGTTTTCACGGAAAAGAGAGGCTGAAGATCATTTAATAATCAATGTATACTTTTGCATGATTGTCAATGGCCATGAGGTTTGAAATTATACTCCTACACAAATCACATTCAAATAGTTAAGTGGTAACATACAGAATGAAATATAACAAGGAAGAGGAAAAAAGAGAGAAAAAGGGAGTAAACATGATCGATGCTGAGGAAATGCACAAACATGATAGGCAAAATCAAAGGGTCTGAAAGAACGGGAATACATAGGAAGGGTAGCCTGGAGCACCCAAAAACTCTAATACACTAGCAGAAGAAGAATATAAAGAGGGTTAAAACAACATCATCAAAAGGGAATATAAGCGCGCATCGCATCATACATGCATACAATGCCACAATCAATGCATCGTGACATAAAAATGCCTTTAAATAAGGCGCAAATCACAGCCTGTGGGTGGGTGGGGAACAGGGAAATGAGAGCCAATGGGCTCATGAAGAATCGTCATCGGAGTCATCCTCGCCTCCGCGTGCTCTGCGTCGTTTGCCGGTGCCGTGTCTGTTGTGCTGCAAAGGGGATCGAAATTAGCAACGGATTAATCGGGGGGTATTAATATTAACGATAAAGCAGAGGAGGGCGATATAGCGGGGATAAAAATAAAATAGTGATGTCGATGTCCGGGGTGTGGGTGAATGCCCTGTGAGGGACGGTTCGAGAGAGAAGGGAAGGGAGGAGAAAGAGAAACGCAAATGAAAACGAAAACATAATAAAAAGAAAATTACACTCACCAAAGGGAACTTCTGCCCCTGACTCCCAAACGCAATGGACAACGCCGTCGTATCCGGCACACCCGAAAACCTCTTCGTACTGTACCGCAAACGGTTCCGTAAACACCTGCGCAAGCACGGGCGAAACCCCCGTATGCGTGCTATTGCTCCTATGGCTCGCCGATGTTCATGAGACGCATGCGGAGGAGGAAGGTGCCTTCGGTGCGGATGGAGAGATCTTGGAAGAGGAAGAATATGCCGTGTCCGTCTTGGAGACGTTGGGCGGCGCGGTATTCGACGCTTGATACCCTCCAGTCTTGTCTCGCAGTTATGGGATCGCAGAGTATCGCGGGTGTTACACACCGCAAGCTCCTTGGCCAGAACTTTTGCAAGTCAAGGTAGTGGGATGAGGAGAAAACTTCTCAGAGGACGTGTCCGTGGGAATATCTATCAGCCAGATCCGACACAGCCACAACACATGACCTGTTCAAAACGGACGTGATCTGATCAGCCGATGTCAAAGCCGGCTATTGCGGAAGGAATCGCATGGTGCGACTCAGTGAACACCGCATTGCCTGAGCTGAAGAACCGCTTGCCATCCGTTGACATCGATGGCGTGAGTATATGAACTTAGACTCTACGCGTCCTACAGGCTGATAGCTGGGTTTCAGGGATCGGACACGGGGGAAACTCAAGTAATAATGGCGGTGTGCGGGTCGAGGGCGCACACGAAGCCAGAGTCACATGCTGAGGGATCGCCTCAGAAAGTGTAAGTCATTTTCTAGTTAAATAGTACGGACGCTATGACTCAGGTAACATAGTCGGACCTCATCAAGATTGAAACCAGCTTCAAGCAACTTGCCAACTAAGCCACTCTCAACAGCCAAAGGCGTTAGTAAGGATAAGCCTAAATCTCAATCAAAAGGCAAAGTAGCCCAGCGCGCCATGCTGACAAGAGGCATGCAGGGTGAAGGTCTGAGAAGGGCGCTGGGTGATGTGGCTGAGGAGGTAGAAACCACCTTGAACTGAACGGCCGTGCTATTTATTGAATATAGTACTGAACGGATGCGTTATTTATTGCATATATTACTACATTGTACATAATATGTTCTGTCAGTGTAATCCGTTCGTCAGCAAACTGTTTCCATCGTGTTAATTATTGTACATACCATTCATTCTGCAAGCAATCTTCGCTCCAGTAATACGATCAAAACATTGCCAAAACTCTCGAGGCTTCGCATATGGTCTGATTGCTCAGATTCATGCAAGGCCATCTAGACATGTCGTAACTTCAAGTTCACCTATGGGTTACTACGAGAGCACAGAAGACCATTGCGGCGGATTACTGTAGGGTGCACGTCTCCCGATAGGTGTTGAGGGAATGACGAGCCATTGCTAGCATACGAGGGATCTGCAACTGAGCTGCTTGGGAGAGTTCCTCCTGTAGGTCGCTCGTGTCCGTGATACTTGAATGCCGAATCATTTCCTCGGCTGGCGTACGAGGGATCTGCAGCCGCGCGCCTTTCGAAGGTTTCATTATCATAGTTGTACCTATAGAATACGCGTCCCGCCACGGTTCATATAGGTGTCGAGCCGACGGCTAGCGTACGAGCGATCAGGCTGGGCTGCTTTCTGGGCTGCTTCCTGTTAGACGCTCGAGTGCTTCCATACATTATCTACCCATAGGATATGCGTGGGTTCGTACGAGGGATCTAGAGCTGGGCTGCTTTCGAGGGTTCCTCCTATAAGCCGCTCGTGTCCGTGATTCCTGAACACAGAATCACTTTCTCCTGTAGAAGGCGCGTCGGATACCGAGCACGAGATATTAATCCGAACATGAATGGCATGCTAGAGTGATTGTGACGGCCCCTTGTGAATGATCCTATTTCCCTGGTACTTACTGATAGGGAGGAGCCTATAGCGGTGGTTGGGAATTATTTCGTGTATTTAAGATCCCGGGGCAGTGGTTTCCTTATGCTAGCACCATCGCAGTTGCCGTACCGAGGAAAGGCGTCATTCGTTGGTGAGAACCATGGGATCTATGGGGAGGTGGGTGTAATATCGTCTACTATGGATCCAACAGCTAGCGGCGGTGTGCCTCTGGTAACACCACCGTGTCGGATTTGCCGAGCGTTCTATAGCTGTGCAGAATTCGTTCGGTGTACTATAGGAGCCATGCACTAACGAGGATCATGGGCACTTGCTGATGGCGTGGAATCTACCGTGTATATGGTATAACTCCTGTACTATAAGAACCACGCCGGATAGCGGTTTCCCTCCGAAAGCCACTGCATTGGGGGTGCCCCTGCAATCTATAGGCGCAGTCAGCTTGTATTGGCGGTACTATCGATTGTTAGTGACCATGGGATTTGTATTTATATATCGGGTGTTCCGGGGATCGTGGATTCTATAGGAGGTGGGTCCCCTTCTGTAGAAACCATGCCAAATGGTGGTTTCACCATTTTGTTCTGCTAACACCTATTCCGCCTCCTCCATAGGTGGACTCAGCATTTGATATGCGCTCAATAGAAAGCACAACGGGCGCAATTAGGATTTACTATCTGCAGCACCCCCTCCCCCCCTGTAGATTGCACGAACAGCACGTGCTCCACATTCTTCCCTCCACATCTACGGGTTGCATGTGGCAGCGGGCTGTACTGCTGAGGGTGGGTGTTCTGTGGTTTTTGTCCTCATTCGGTTTGGCTGGTCGAATGGCATTCTGCAGCTCCTACCCGAGTAGGAGTCTATTCATTACCTACAGATTGTACGTCTGGACAGTGGACGATCCTTTCTGGACAGCATACTACTTATTCTACCTCTCTCTTTTTTTTCCCGTTCTCGCGATCAAGCTATTCGATGGGTTCCGTCATCCCTTTTCTTTACTTTCGCAAGTCCCTTCAGTTTTCGTCCTTACAATCACTTTATTTCAGGGGTAGCTTAGCTATGGCCTTATTTTCAACTTCCCTCAGTCACGTTACCTGATTCTCCCATTATGTATCTGCTGTCGACACCAGCCCGTTAACTCCACCATTACTCAGCATATCCTGGTCCGTGCATGCTCCAGTCTTGTCCCGCATCAGGTGATTCTACGACATGTTGTCCGTCTTGCCCAAAAGTTTATTATCAGACATCTATTAACCTATGAAGTAATCTCCGCCTTCTTTTTCTCCAGTATGTTTTCTTTGTGTATACTTCTAGACCCATTAAGAAGGCTACTTATTCAGAGGGCGGAACAATACAGAATGGAAAAGTGCCGACCGTCCTCAACGATCCTGTGGTTCATATCGCCTAGTCAGGATGAATTGCCGTGTTGTGTCCAAGATGATGACCTTAACTTCGCTTATCACTTGCGACATCACCTCATTCTTATTCTACCGACTCCGTTGGCATAACATTGCTGCGATCCAGCTGTCCTTCCGCAATCATGGAGTGCCTCATTTTGACCCAGTCTCTCCCTTGGCATACCCTCTTAAGCTCGCTCAGCCATTGCGACGTAACCTCATTTCTGTTTGTTCTTTTTTTCTTTTTTTTTTTGCCAGCACATTGCCTCTGTTTTCATATGCTATCCACACTGTCACTCCGCAATCACAGAATAGCCTCATTCGGTTCAGGTCTCTCACTTGGCATCAATGTCTAGCAGAGAATAACCCTGAATAACTGTACATCTCATATACATTTAGTAACCTACAAGAATAATGTGGCATATACTACGCTCGACTCCAATCATTTTGGTCCCCGAATCCAGCATTCGGGCCAAAGAAACCTCGTGAGCCACTACCAAACTCGTCCATACTGATCCCTGGCATTGAAAAATCAGTTTCTCCCCCGTACATTCCTTGATTATTCGCCGCCATCATAAGGTCGTTTGGGACACTCATGTGATTCCTCCCTGGTAGCTGAAGCATCGAATGTCTGTGAGTTGACTATGATTTTGTTCTGACCGTGACTCACATTCAAGTTGTGGTTCAATATCGCGCCACGATCTTTTCGAGCTTGAACTTGGCCTTGAAGTTGAGCCTAGCAGATTGTGTCCGAGTAGGTAACGTTAATATCAGGCGCAACCAGCCACTCACGTTCTCTACTGGGTTCAAAGTTGGATTGATCGCCCCCTGAGTTCCAGAGTGACCGGCAACTGCGTGACCTCCCTATGACACTACAAGATGTGAGAACTGACCGAACTCTAGTTCTGTTGTTGACTTACAATTGGTATGCCGACATTGGCAAATTGCTGTCTCAGTTGGTTTGCAACAGCGTCTCGGATAAGCTGAGCCAAGGTTGCTGAGATCACCTATCTTACTCCCGCTCATGACGTTCTGCAAGTTAAAAGCAGGCTGCCCTGCCAAGCCCCCTGACGACATCACTGGATACGAACCCCTTTGTGCATCGTTTCCCCCTGAAACTGCAGAGGCACCATTCACCGACACCACGTTTGTCAACCCCGAACCACTTGCGACAACGTCAAGTGCAGTCGATCTCGACTCCCCCCGCCTCTTTGATCGTGCCCCTCAACCATCTTCCCCACCATTTAAATAGATACACACGAAGGGAATCTCACCTAGCAGAGGGGAAATCCAAAGATAAAGTCTTGGATTGCCTCTGCCAGAGCGAGCCCAAAAAATACTGTCTGGAAACTAGAACCATCAATGCCAAGGGAAAGATACAATGGAAACACAATGAAGGCGGAACCAATAGGAACAGAAGCGAACGAACAATAATGGGAACAATGAAACGAAAACAATGGAAAAACAATGAAAGATACCTGGCGGCCAACTCGGCACTAACTGCTCTCCCACCAAGGGGCAATGGCTACCTGCGCAGATACTTTCTGTGCAGAGCTCACTGCCTCCAACCTAACCTTCCGCTTTCTGGCCACAGAAGTTGACAAATGTGTTGTTGGGGAATCCCGAGTGGGAAAGCTCCCTGGGGGTTATTGATGTTGGGAATAATCCCAGGTGGATAAGTTCCGAGCAGAAATCTAAGGTCGTCCCCTGACAGAAATCGAGGGAACCCCTCTTTCCGAATATAGCAAGTTCTGGCCCTCCAGTCGAAATCTATCCAGAAATCCAAGAATTAACCGAATCTATCAAGCCATTCATACACAATGAAGAGGCCAATGTCAGAATCAAACACTGTTACCCATGTTCCCTGTACCCAAAGATTAAATGAGTACAGGGAACATAGGTGTGACATGATGTGACATGCTATGAAATGGTCCCAATACCAATTTAATAAAGAATGGCCAAAGAATGTGACACCAACTGCATGTGACACACTGTGTGACATGCCCAGTTATATCTAAAATAATAAATATATTAATACTACCCGATATCCCAGCCCACAGAACACAGACAAATTCCAAACCAATCCCTCATCAAAAAATAACCAAATCCAGCAGGACCTATACTTGTGAAGCATGGCTAGATAAAGTATGACATAGTTTTTATCTTGGACCCATGGTCCCACACCCCGGAGTCAGGGGACCTTCCTATTCTGCTGGGGGAGTCACCCAGCCAGAACACAAAAATAATTCCAACCCACCCCATATCCCTGCCCATAAATGACCAAAACTAGCAGGTCTTGTACTCCCAAGTCCTGATTACATGCTAGTATAATTTTTATTCCGAGCTCATGTTCCTACACTCCAATGTTGGGGGATCATCCTATTCCCCAAGGGTAGTAGCCCAGCTAACTGTTCGCGCAGGCTGTAGGTGACAGTGAGCCCTCCCCAGGACTCACTGTGGGGAATTTGGCAAATTCCCCTTCTCCCTCTGTTGACCCCCAACAGAGGCCGGAGATGCTCGCACCGGAGCACCCGGACACACCACATGCAACTGCAAGTGGTGAGCAGACGGTTCCCAGCTGGGAACAGTCGCCCCTGAGGCAAGCCGGACCATCCTGCACAGCTGCTCAGGGTTTAAGTCCTAGCCGATTGGCTGGGATGTCAGGGACTGCCCAAAGGGGCGGTGATTCCCCAAGGGGAGTGGCTGGTGCTTCTGGCACAGCCACTCAGGGTTCATATTCCCCTCAGGGGATAGGTCTAGGATCAGGGTCATAGCAAAACCTCAGTGATGTAACATCTGATCCTGAACAGGTATCTCCAGATGAGGAAGATACAGAAGATAGCGAGGACTTCATTATCCCCACCAGTGAAGTAAGTACACTCTGCCAGGATTATACTAATTTAATCAATCTCAAGAATAATGCTGAGATTGTTGTTGCCGAAGCCATGAAGGCTACAGAACGGGTGAATACTGTGTTCACCCGGATCAGAGCATCTATGAATAGGATGTCCCTGAGAATGAGGGAACTATTAATAGTACCCTCTAAGAAAGTGTCTGGAAAGACGTGAGAACCCAGAAATAACCAGGTTCATGACAAAGCAGCTGCCGAGGAAGCTACTGAGCGAATCATAGACCAGACATCTATGATGATGTCAGCTACTGGATCAGGAGCTGAGGAATGCGTGAGAATGACTCGTTCACGTGTCCCTGGTAACCGGTACTCCCGGCCACCTCTCTCTAGTGATATTCGTGAGAATATCTGCTACTCTGCTCAAGGAGAGCAGAGTGATGACTCACAGCCGAGGTGTGGCTGTGAGGTGCATACAGAGTATGCACATGCCACACATGACATATGTGTGACTGATCAGTCACGAGTGCGTTAGGCATGTGACATACATGTGACTGAGGACATGCGCATGAACTCACAAGAGTCCATGCGACTGAGACACGATGTGTCTCCCCTGACCACTCGGCACAAGCCAGTGAGTGGTAATCCACGTGACAGATCTAGGCTGTCAGCAAATAGAGTGATTCAGGGAATACCTGAATCTATTGAACGTTCTAGGCATTCAATGACAGAGCAACAAAGTATTGATATGAATGCTTTGCGAAAAGAGATCAAGAACACAATCTCTGCAACTATCAAGGATAAGTTGCGTTCTGATGCAGACAGTGTCACTACTGTCTCTCACATCATATCAGCACTGGATGCCAATGCCCCGTACTGGAGCGACCTTAGTAATAAGGCTACGAGGAGCAGTCGCCGTGCCCTTGAGCTACAACTCAAGTTGGCAGAAGAAAAGGTGAATAAACCTTTACATGAGGAAGCACCTGAAGAGGCACTTCTGGAGGCTGCTCGGGAAGCATGTAATGTACACTTCCAATTAGACCAGAATACGCGACTTCACGAGGCTGGTGTAATGCCTGAACAACAAGTACGGTTCAGTGCAGCTACTGGAAGGGATGTCAATTGTCAGGGGACGCCCTCAGATTTCTGCCCGGAACCTTTCCATCCAGAATTATCCCTCGTGTCAACAACTCTCAGGGAGCGATTCTGCGCAGGATTCCCCCTCAGCACATTCGTCCGCTCTTGTGGCCAGAGAGTGGGAGGTTTGGTTGGAGACAGTGGGTGCCTTGTGGGGAGTATATGCATGTGTAGTCATGGCGTATGAGTGATGGGTTGTTTAGCACTGGTCGGCCGCTGGTATCTTTTCATTGTTTTTCCGTTCGCTTCTGTTTCCCCTTGTCCCCCTTTGTCATTGGTTCGTTTCCCCTTTTTTATTGTTCCCATGTTCATCTGACTATTGTTGCGCCTTCCACTCGGTGTTGATGTTTCCCCGTTCCGGACGGTATTTAGTGGGCTCACTCTGGCAGAGGCAATCCAAGTCTTTCTCTTTGGATTTCCCCTCTGCTAGGTGAGATTCCCTTCGCGTGTATATATTTCGTTCACTTATATATCTTTGGATTTCCCCTCTGCTAGCTCTGCGTGACGTCCACTCGGCTTTCGAGGGTGGCCCTTACAGCAGAAAGACTTCCAGTTAGGAACTGGACCCTGGACGTGTCGCCAACATTCCCTCCTTCGCCCTCACAGATGAGAGCCCCGATGTGAGTGAAGCCACCGCCCCGGAGTCCCCTTCCCAGCAGCTGTTTGGAATTTCGTACGGAAATCTACCAGCCATGACCACCAAAGCCAAACAGTTGAACACTTTGGAGTTGACGCTGGTGGAAGAATGTTTGAAGACTGAGTGGATCAAGAATCAACTCCAACAACTTATCGCGCTATTGAATCCAGCACGGGCAGCTTCTGAACTGGCCCCACCCGGAAAAGCCCCTTCCGTATAAGTTATGTATGAAGATACCCCGTCAGAAATGAACATGGGCAGAGGTTTTCAAGTTAGACCCTCCAACCCGTCAGATTTTGATGGCGACCGTGAGAAGAGCCAAGTCTTTCTCAACTCCTGCAGTCTTTATTTTTCGATTACTGGATGCAACTTTCAAGACAAGCAGGCTCATATTAGTTGGGCTTTAACTTTCTTCAAGACTGGCCAGGCAGCCAGTTTCGCCGACTGGATTCTTAGGACTCAATCCCGCATGGGCAAGCCTTACTTCATGGACTGGAGTGCTTTTGAGTTGGAATTCAAGAAATATTTCACACCTTGGAACAGACAAGTCACAGCCATCACACATTTGGAGGGATCCTCGTGGTATCAAGGTTCAGATTCAGTGGACGAGTATGCTGATCCGTTCTGTGAATTGGTTTTCCACTCGGGGTATGTCGACAAAGCCAACTTAGTAGTCAAGCTCAAGAAGGGTCTCAGCAAATCCTTGCAGACGATAGTAGCAACGATGGACCCACCCCCAGCCTTTGATGATTTGGAAGCATGGATTGAGGCAGCTCAGAGAGTAGTGGATGCAAGGGAGACTAGCAAGGTGTTCGAGAAGAATATCCGAGCAGTAGAGAAACTGGCACCGCACGGACCCAAGGCTCTCACCACTGTTCCAAGGACACTGCCCCCTGCCCTGCCTGCCAGGACATTCAATTACCAGACTCAACTCCCAATCCCAGTCGTCAACACTCACCCAGAACCCACCAAGATTCCGGATGGCCCCATGCCTATGGATGTTGACCGGACCCACAGCAGGGCCAGCATATCCAACATTGTATGCAGGAATTGCGGCAAGACAGGGCATATAGCCAGGTTCTGTGACACCAACTTCGATGTTCGAAGCCTCACCATTGAGAAGAAGGAGAAGCTCATGTATGGACTCATGGCTGAGCTCGACATGGCTGAAAACTCTGGAGCAGAGTCGGGCGGTGAAGAAGAGATCGTTTCCGAGTAAGAGGATTTTGCGAAGTGCGACGAGTGAACACTGTGCCCTCGTTGCATGTACATAATCATTTCCCTATATTGGATAAATTTTCTACTATTACTCAATGTCCCCAATCTGAGAAGCCATTATTACAAGTTGCAGTACACCCTCCAGATCCCGTCCAGAACAAGACCCCCTTCTATCGACAACCCGCATGGGAAAGATGGCTACCTACCAAGTATGTGTTGGCCGCAACCCCCAGTTCAAAGTCTCTGGCTCTCAAGGTCTCTGTTCAAACCACTGACATGGGTGAAGTATTTGCCATGCCCACGTTGGTTGATTGTGGAGCGACTGGACAATTCATGGATGCTTACCTCATTCGCTGCAACCGACTCACCATGCGCAAACTCACCCGCGTGATCCTGGTACTCAATGTGGATGGAACTTGAAATGAGGGAGGCTCTGTCACTGAAATTGTGAATCTGATTCTATGCTACAATGATCACACCGAGCGGACTCCTTTCATGGTCACCAACTTGGGGAAGCAAGATATTATTTTGGGGTTCACCTGGCTCGAAAAGCACAGCTCCGAAATCAACTGGCAAACCAAGGAAGTGAAGATGAGCCGCTGTCTCGACAAATGCCTGATGTGCCGAATGGAAATTCAAAAGGAAGCTTCTGCCCAGAGACACAAGAAGAAGGTCAAAGTACGCCGCCTTCTGAAGTGCCGCTTGGGCCCACACCCTGTCTTTGTAGAAGAAGCCACCGACGATGCCAACGAATCCAATGTCCAGGACAACTAACCATCAGCCACAGGTAATGAGGTGAACCCTGTTGCGCCGGAGGATAGATTCGAAGAAGGTGATCGGCTTTTCTACATCAATCTCTTGACAGAGGAAGAGTTCATCTGTGCCACCCTGACTGTTTCCTCTTGACTGGCCGAAGCCCATAGCAAAAATGTTAAGGCGGACATGCATATACCGGAGTATTTGTGTGAATTCGAAGACATCTTCTCCAAGAAGTCTTTCAATTTGCTTCCACACACAAGAATATGGGAGCACACTATAGAGTTGATCCCAGACGCAAAACCCACGAACACCAAGGTTTACCCACTGTCCCCCACAGAACAATTCGAGTCGGACACTTTCTTACAGGAGAACTTGGATTCCAGATGGATCCGCCCCTCCAAGTCCCCAATGGCCTCACCAGTATTCTTCATCAAAAAGAAGGACGGGACCTTGCAGCTGGTGCAATACTATTGAGTGTTGAATGGGATAACTATCAAGAATCGTTATCCTATCCCATTGACCTCTGCGCTGGTCAATCAACTGCACGGCATGAAGTATTTTTTATTCTGGATCCATGTTCTAACACCTCAGGTTTGGGGGACCTTCCTATTCCCCAAGGGTAATACAGTGGGTCAAAAAACTGTCCCAATGTTTGCTTGTTATGTAAAGATGTGTATGCAGCAAATGAACTATTGAGAAACGTATTTAGCGCTCAGTATGAAAATTGTAGATTAGCATCATGGCTCCATGACCATCAAAAAATCACGTGATTTGATGCACAATCAGGAGAGATATTAATATTTCAGTGAGAGGGGTCATTGGGACAGTTTTTTTACCATAGTTTTTGCACACTGAGATCATTTGATTTGGCAGGATTTTTCACTATGACATCATTCCAAAAATAGGGTGGAGCATGGGTAGAGCTCTAGTGAGCATATAAAGAGATTGGCATGGATCTCTAGACCCCACATTCACCATGAGACCTTTATCTGCTGCTAAACGCACTCAAGTCCTTTCTCTCCTCTCTTCTGGTCTTTCTAGCAGAACACAAATAAATTACAAACCACCCCATATCCCTTCCCAAAAATAACCAAATCTAGCAGGTCCTATAGGGCTTAATTTTGGCTAAAATATCATATAGTTTTTATCCTGGACCCATGTTCCGACACCTCAGCCTTGTGGGACCTTCCTATTCCTCAATGGTAATAAGCCAACCGGAACACAAATAAATTACAAACCACCCCATATCCCTCCCCAAAAATAACCAAATCAAGCAGGCCCTATAGGGCTGAATTATGGCTAAAATATCATACAGTTTTTATCCTGGACCCATGTTCTAACACCTCAGCCTTGGGGGACCTTCCTATTCCTCAAGGATAATAAGCCAGCTGGAGCACAAATAAATTACAAACCACCCCATATCCCTTGCCAAAATTAACTATATCTAGCAGGTTCCATAGTGGTGAATTCTGGCTAAAATATCATATAGTTTTTATTCTGAACTTATGTTCCGACACCTCAGGTTTGGGGGATCTTCCTATTCCCCAAGGGTAATAAGCCAACTGGAACACAAATAAATTACAAACCACCCCATATCCCTCCCCACAAATAACCAAATATAGCAGGTCCCATAGTGGTGAATTATGGCTAAAATATTATTTAGTTTTTATCCTGGACCCATGTTCCAACACCTCAGGTTTGGGGGATCTTCCTATTCCACAAGGGTAATAAGCCGGCTGGAACACAAATAAATTACAAACCACCCCATATCCCTACCCAAAAATAACCAAATCTAGCAGGTCCTATAGGACTGAATTATGGCTAAAATATCAACTAGTTTTTATCCTGGACCCATGTTCTGACACCTCAGGTTTGAGGGACCTTCCTATTCCCCAAGGGTAATAAGCCAGCTGGAACACAAATAAATTACAAACCACCCCATATCCCTCCCCAAAAATAACCAAAGCTAGCAGGTTCCTTAGTGCTGAATTCTGACTAAAATTCTATATAGTTTTTATTCCGGACCCATGTTCCCGCGGCCCAGGGTTATGGGATCATCCTGTACTGTGGCAAAAATTCAACATTAATTCAACTGTGGGAAGGTCATGTGCCAAATATAGCAGGTCCAGGTTCCCAGTGCAAAACATGCAGAATGATGCTAGAAATAGTCATATTCATCAGACCGATGGTGCGGAATGACAGTAGGGTTGAATGTGGTACCAAATCCCGTAACCCATTTGCTCCCCAGGATACTTTGTTGGCACTCGCCAAGTACCAGGTTCTCGACTTGGGTTTTTTTGCCAAACCTTCATTGGCAGGTCTCTACCAAGTCCCATGGTCTCAACTTAGTCCACTCCTTAGAAATAGAAATATATTCCTGCTGCCCCCCATCCCGTCCCTAAATACCCAAGCCTGGCAGGTCCTGGACCCTTGAGGTCTGGCTAAATTCTCCCCCACTTTTCGTAGCGGACCCATGTTCCCACAGTCCGCCCTCACAGGATCTTTCCGTTCCCTGCTCTAAATTCAATATCAATTCAGCCGTGGGAACGTCACTTGCCAAGTATAGCAGGTCCTGCTCGCCTAACCGAATTCTACGACATGCCAAAAATTTAGCTGAATCCATCAAACTGTTCACCCGGAACGATGGGAGCCCCGAATAACACTGTTACCCATGTTCTCTGTACCCACAGATTATACAGGTACAGGGAACATAGGTGTGACATGATGTCACCAGGCTGTCTCACCAAGTACCAGGGTCTTGACTTAGGTTTTTTCACCACACATGCCTCAGCAAGCTGTCTCACCAAGTACCAGGGTCTCGACTTAGGTATTTTTGCCAAATCTTCATTGGCAGGTCTCCACCAAGTCCCAGGGTCTCGACTTAGGTTTTTTCAGCAAGTCCATTCCTTAGAAACAGAAATAAATTCCTGCTGCCCCCCATCCCACCCTAAAAATAGCCAAACCTGGCAGGTCCTGGACCTGTGAGGTCTGGCTAGATTCTCACCCACTTTTAGTCTCGGATCCATTTTCCCACGGTCCGGGCTGACAGGATCTTTCCGTTCCCCGCCGTAAATTCAATATTAATTCAGCCGTGGGAACGTCGAGTGCCAAATATAGCAGGTCCTGCTCGCCTAACCGAAACCTACGGTACGGTGAAAAAATTAGCCGAATCCATCGGGCCGTTCACCCGGAACGACGGGAGCCCGAATGGGGTACCCCATTCGGCGACTAATAGGGATAGGACAGGATCCTTAACTTATGAGAGGTGTACATCTCACAATTCACGGAGAGATCTAGCTCTTATTTTTGATTTCTAGCCATGACTAATCTCGCACCCATTGAGTATAAAAAGAGAAAGGAAAGGACAGGAAAAGGCACTAAACCATCGAAGACAACGCAAGGTGTGTTGCTTATAGTAGACAGATTCATAAATAATTTTCCGCATTAACGAGAAGTTTGGTTTCTTTGTAGTACTGTAGTTTGAAGCCCTTTTCAACCATTTGAAACATTTTTAAGAGCACTTGGAACGGAATTGGCTCATAATTGCTCAATTAATGAGAAAATCAGCTTGTAGGTACACTCAAAGATTTCCCACTGAGTAGCGGACCCTTACTGGGATGTTTGCTACAATATCAATAAGTCTAACTCTATTCAGTTGACCCTATTATACCTCAAGTTCTATAGAAGGGGAATAGTCAACGGCTCGGAATTCCCAGAGTGCAGAGCCTGGAGCTGCGAGTGTCGTGCTCACTGTTACCGAAAACAACATATCTTATTTCATTTACATTCTTCCGAAGAGAAGCACAGGACACGACTTGTACAAATATAAGCCTTTTGTCAAGTTTGCATGAAATTGGAGCCTTATATTCGCATAATGCAATGAATTTGAGCAACTACTTATGTAAAGATCTCAGTATGGGAAAGATAAGTATTACAATATATTTATCTGCCTCACAGAAAGACTAGAAAGGTATAAGTAAATTAAAAAATAATAGACATCAATGTACCTTCTCCCTGAGTCAAGAAGCAGAAAAACATAAGGAAATAAATATTTTAAGAAGCATGAAGGCTTCCTGAGGTAATTCAAAATCCTCGACACATAGGACCCTCTTCCAAGATTGCGGTAATTGTGTGTCAATTTCAATTCGCCTTGGAAGAAAGAGGGGTGTCGGGTATAAGAGTATAATGCCATCCGCCCTTCTTACTAGGAACAGATGGCGGTGTGTTTAACTCCAAAACCACTTGAGACTTACCCACTGTCTTAGCCCAGTGCTTCTCGTCCTTTCGGGTGACATTCGGTCCTGTTCCTAGACTAAGTCAAACCAGAATGCGGGATAAGAAGAAATACTTGCTAGTAGTGGGACCGACAGCTTCGACGGGCACCAAGGCTGAATCGCCCATGACAACAC
The DNA here is from genome assembly GCA_000827215.1 of Sphaerobolus stellatus SS14. Lineage (NCBI taxonomy): Eukaryota > Fungi > Basidiomycota > Agaricomycetes > Geastrales > Sphaerobolaceae > Sphaerobolus > Sphaerobolus stellatus. The sequence goes on along the minus strand of KN837124.1, from coordinate 622,956 downwards.
GCCCTATAGAGGTATGAATCAAAAGATTCCGAATATAGGATATTTTCAAGACCCTCAACGAAAGAAGCCCAACAGCAGTGAGGAACGATGGGACCCATATAATTAAAAGAAGCAGCAGTGGAATGGCATATTTCAGATCATACGTAACTGAATGCACATTAGGTGCAGCTAGTAGGGTAGGACTGGTATGGGTTCCTAACACGTTATTCGCGAGGATATCCGTCCAGATCAGGTTATTGATTTGAGCGGAGCCCTTGTCCATATCCTTGTTGATCAACGACAGATATTTTTGAAGGAGCGCGTAGTTTGATTGACCAGAATAATCCACGATGGAGTTGGCGAACCCGCTGTTGTCGGAAGGAGCATTCTTGTAGACTTTGCTCGATGATAAGGCAGGAAGCATGCTTGGGTTCCCGAATGTTGGTTCGCCCCAAATATCTGTGCCTCCTGCGGGAAGATAAAAATAATCATTTTGGGTTGTAGCCAATGTAGGATCTTCTTCGTATTTTTGGTCAACGACTCCCCACAAAAGGTCCACGTCGCTAATATTTAGGTCAGTCTTCTCTACTGCCCAGAGGAAAGGGCCAGTAAGGTTGCGAGAGACAACTCGGATACCACTGAAATCTCTCGTCTCGTTCAGAAAAAACTGGACACGTTGAATGGATGCCCTGCTTGCGGTAGCACAGCCATGCAAGCTCTGTGTCCATGTCGAGTTCTCTGCAGGGACTCTCGGATCACCACCGTCCGTCCGGCGAGGAGGACCTAGGAAAAGGCCACATTGGACACTGATATTTGTGATACTGGCCAAATCGGCGCCGCCGAAGCCTCGACAAAATAGGTTCGAGTCCACGGAGTCCATGACCACTTCATTGAAGGCTGTAGCATTGCGTAAATAAGGGACGAGGTTAAAGTTGGTGACTTTCCCAGGCACAATGTAATCGATGTCGGAATTTTGGAGCGAGAAAGTTTTTCCAGTGAATGATTCATTCCTCGTCATATTATTGAATGTCAACATAGCCGCAAGGTTGCTGAGAACTACTCCGGTATAGGCGTGCTGATAGAGATTAGGTTTCTGTCCGTTGTGTTCTGGTGAAGGGTACTCCTTGGTGAGGTTTACGAAGCCACCTCGGTCCGTCAGATTGAAAGGCACACGAACAAAATTAATATTGTCAAGCGTATAGTCGATGGTAAGGTTCGTATTCACACAGGAAGTCACAGGTTCCAGCCATAGGACATCTTGAGACCATGTGGCACCGTTGGGAATGTGGTCGGGGATTGTGTGGTTTAGCAAGCCAAGCCCAGGTGTCTCCCCCATATCCACTATGAGACCATCCACCACAAATATGTCTTCACGGAGGATGAGTGACTCGACAGTACCAATAACTGGAAAGCTCGTGGTGCTGTACCCAGCTCCAAATTCTCCGATAAAATACTGTCGGAACTCCATGCTAAACGGTCCATAAGGTGTGCTGTTAAACCTCTGAATGACTTCTGGAGAGATTACGGAAGTGCTCCTATCGTCTTCATTCCCTGGACACGGCAAGGGCTCCATATGACCACAAGTACGGCCATATGTAAACTTCTGGCGTGGCGATGTAGCAAGCGCCAGAGGTGAAGCATCTGGCAAGAAAGACGCTTGGTGAAGGGCCGTCGCTGAGTGAAGGATTGGTCCCTCTTTGAGACCCAGTGGTGTCATTATAGTGGTCACTGCGATGAGTATACTCGTTGGAATCGAAGCCTTGGAAAAGAGCTTGACTCGAAAACTGGCCTTACGAGATGCAGCGGAGTCGCTCTGAAGCAAGGTTGCCCAGGACGAAGCTTGTATCTCGCGACTGACAACAGTCCACGTATTGGCGTTATTGACAGTTGGAAGAATATATATGAGAATTGCGACCAACGCAAGACCGAGGGTATATTGAATGAATGTCAAGAAGGCATTCAGCATCGTAGCGGCGTTGGCGACGGTGATACTAGGAATTACCAGAGCCATAACGATGGCTTGAAAGGGAGAGAGAGGGTTGGATTGCTGAGCAAACTTTCTCCGAATGAGTGGCAGTGGACATGGGAAATCTCATAGAATTTTCATACTAGTTCTGATAAAATGGCTTCGGCATATCGACACCCCTTTGCGGCAGGTAAGGAGTCAGTCATACATTGATGGTTTAGCTAAACTTCTTGGCAGGTTCCGGTGTTCATATTCTGGTGCCATACCCGATATTTTCGTAAAATAAGCGACATTCAAGGTTACTTACAATTGTACTAAGTACGTACGTCATATAATAAAGGTCCTAGTATTCTCCCCTGCCTTTTCATTTGAACTCTGAAGCAACATCAGATCCAGGCTGGAATCCACAGTCTTGTCACATGGATGACAGATATAAAGTTATAGTAACGTGCTTCGTTTCATATGAATACTGTTAGCTCCCACACAATATAATTGTGATATGAGATGTCTGGAGGACAGACACGTCTATCAGGCTTCTGATGCAGATGAGAACCGCTTTTGACGCTGTACTGCTGTGGCTTCTACGTGGTCTTGCTGTGGTTTCCACCTGACTTGGAAGGGACATCTCCTTTGATGAGTTGGCCTCACAACCATCAGTATAGGTTGGGTTCTTATTACAGCTAGTTACAAAGAGGATGACAGTCCTCGAAAAAAAGATGGGCAGACTGGTCATCCCCTGAGATTTGCGCCGGCCTATGACCGGCACGGTGCCCCGAGAAACTTCGGTCGGCATCGTATTGCTAACTCAGCAGGAAGGCCGCCTCATCTTTTCGATCGGACATTGATTGGCCTTTATTCCTCCTGCGACTGTCATTCAAGCAGGAACATCTGAATCGATCGGATCAAATGCTCCAACTTGTGACACAGATTCGAATACTGGAAGAAGGCCATAACTTGCTCCAAGAGTCTTTGCATCTCTGCCCATCATCGACATCGGTGGTGTGTGTTTGAACTTCTCCTCTGTGTTGGCGTCACCCGAAGATTCTGCTTTCCTCCCGGACAACACCTCCATCCTTCGATCAATGGGAATCCTCCCTGAAGATTTTGTGCGTTCCGCATCTTCTCGTGAGAGGTATCATATCCATTTCTCTTTTCTTTTCGGGGAATTTACGTACTTCCTTCCTTCTTCCCACGATGACAAACACTTCCGCAGCTGCCCTGTGCTGCCAGCACAAGAAGTAGTCCCATCACAATATTTTTCTTCTATTCTCCTCTTACGCTCTCCCCGCTGTTCACATGACTTGTTACTCGACATACTTGAGCTGTACGCATATTACGCGTATATTCCACCAATAGACCGATTCCGACGATCCTGAAGTAATAGACCCAATAACACATCGCTGGACGTATTTAATACCATGATTGAGATAATATCAGCTGTCGGAGATAGATTGAATGACCTGCAGCAAAGAGATGTACCGAATCGTAAAAGACGATGCGCGAGAGTAAGAAATAAAGGGAAGCGAACCTCAAGGTTAGGCAGCATACGACGTCTCAACAAGAAATAAAGAAAACGAACCTAAACATTATCATAAAATACCTCTGCGGTGTGACTAATAGTAGGCCCCCTGATTATTATAATCAACGCCAGTTCTGAAAACGAGCCTGGAGCAGGCTCCCGAAGGGTTGAGGCGGATGTCAAAACGGGCTGAAAATGCCCCCGAAAACTCTCTGGTCAGTTCCACTGAGACGGGCCAGAACCTATACTATCGTGTAGGCTGGATCTCAACCTCTTGTGTGAAGGTCTGTTGGGGTAATCGTTTGTTCATCTGGTTTGGATTTTTTGCCGGTCAATAATATGGTCGGGGGTTCAATTTCTACCTTAGCCACATTTTTGACTGTACTAAATTGTACTAGCTGATTTTGGAAGCTTGCGTAATGCACTGGAGGTCGATGTTTTTTCAACCTCCGTAGCTTGAAGTTGCTAGCTCTCTACTTGTTCTCTGCTACACAAAGAATAAGGCTTGTTCCAACTCTATCAATACCAAAACAAAACTTGATGTCATTATCGGAACCAGGAGTGGAACATCGTCGAGCACGGCATCTTGCCATTGTCACAAAAATCAAAAGTGGGCTCTCAGGCCTGGCCAGCGTTTAAAGCTTCCACCAGGCCTGATGTAGCCTGACTAGTGCCTGACCAGTGCCTGACCAGTGCCTGACCAGTGCCTGACCAGTGCCTGACCAGTGCCTGACCAGTGCCTGAGCATTGCCTGAGCATTACCTGAGCATTGCCTGAGCATTGCCTGAGCATTGCCTGACGAGGCCTGATAATGCCTGGGCGTTTCTTTGACTTCCTGATATGGTTCGCCAGGCACTTTCGATTTTTGCGACAATTCCAGCTGCGTACAAGAAACTGCGACCTGCCCCTGATTTATCTGTGAATGCCTTCATATCATTGGGTCTGCCAATGAAGCAACATGCTTTAACCGCTGTAACGGCAACGGACCTTTACAACAACTGCTTCTCCAAGGAATTGCCGAATTGGGATATTCCGTCTTCGCGATGTATACCCCTGCGTAGCCATGTCAAACGCTTGGAGGATCTCCTGGAACAAGAGAGCCAATCTCAAGCCCAATCATTTATTGATAAACGCTTCCAAGGGAATAATCTTCTCCCTCTCTGGACATTAACTTGGTGGAAAGAGATGGATGAAGTCATAATGGGGCAGAGACTATGGAGGGAAGTCATAGCTTGGTTGCGAGAGGGTACGAAGGGTCAATTTGCAAGTGATGTGGAAGCCGCGATGTTGATAGATGAGGTTCGGGTGCTTCTGGATGAACTGGCATGGAATGAGACCATGAGCGTATTGAGGGAAGATCCAACCACAAATACACTGTTATTTTGGCGGTTGCTTTCATATTTGTGGCTCAATGACTTGATTCTCAACATGTTAATTACTGAACTGTAAGAACTCGCAAGCACTCAGCCAAAACTTTCATCCACAATCATTTTCCAATCCCTCAGTTTCCAATTCGAGATTAAACGCGCTAAAGGAACGAAAGATTACAACAAGACACTTCTCGATAATATCAAATTGTTTGTTAATAAATCAGGCTGAAATCAATTATACTTCATCCATAATCTTGCGGAGAACCATTGGGTGGGCTTTTGCGTTAATTTCGCATTCCGGACAATCACATATGGTATGTCGATGAATATAAACAAGTCGGGTCCTGCGCTCCGCTTCGGGTTAAGATATATATCAGTGATTGAAACCACAATGATCGAGCCTCAGTTGAGAGGTTGAATTGTGAATGAACGACTAATCCTCTCGGCTCCTTTTACTTAGTCTAAATATATCATAGGAGGTCGCATGTTGAAGAGTGGTGATGTTAAGCAGTCAGCTAAGACAGCGAGCGGGTAGCGAGCAGGAAACCCAGCTAGTACAACAATCACCAAAGCATCAGAAACCTGCTCCGATGACCATCAGTGGCTTCCTAGGAATGATGAAGGCAAGTAAATATTTGAAGCTGAATCTACTTATCTCCCCCTCATCTCATTTCCTGGCATTCATCCTATGGAATCCCAGTTCTTGGATCAAGTATGGCAGCCTGCCTTGATGATGTATACTACCTTGGATCATATCCAGACCTAGATATATTCCTATCCTCCATTCATTCAGTCCTGGCACTCCCCCTAATTCATCTTCTTTATTGTTCTTGGAAGATCTCCTATTGAATCCCTATTCCTTTGATTGCTTTTCCTATTCATCCTGGTGATGTTCAGTTATGTTTCTTTCCTTTCATTCCTTTGCTTCTAGTCTCTCCTTCATTTTATTTATATTTTATTATCTCCATCCTTTATATTTGAGGACACTATATTGCCATTATTCAATGATATCACCAGAGCTTCTCATTATCTTCTTTCACTTTCCTGTGCTTCCTATTTTTCTCTATTTTCCTATATTTTCTCCTTTGACATTATTTGGTAGATAGTTGTCTTATGGGCATTGTAGGTGCTATTGGTCAGGGAGCCTGGGAGAGTTGAGCTGGGTTTGAATCTGCTGGCATATGGAGATGTGGCCACCTGATGGGGGTTTCCTTAGACTTTTATCTTTGGATGTCCTCTATCAGGTATGTGTCCTTTTGTATTTAGATGATGGGTTACTTATAGACTTTGGATTTCCTCTATCAGATCAGGTGTGATGTTCATCTGAGGATAGGGTTGCCCTTACAGCCTTGGCTGATCCAGACCCCTAGGAATTGGCACTTGGTGACCAAATCCAAGAAATGCTTGATACTATTAATGAGCATATAGATGAAGTAAAAACCATCCACAAAAGTTGAGTATTCAACATAGGGATCCCACCAGGGATCCTAATAATGAGGAAATTGATCCACATTCTGAACAACCAACCAGTTGGTCGAATAACCACGTTGATGAAGAATCGATGAATGATCAACATAACATTGCCCATGAGTTGATGCAATCAACTCCTCAACCTAATAATAGGTTAGACACCAAGCATGCACTCAGTAAAGCTTGGACTGAGCTCTCTGCCAAGATTGCTGTTCTAGAACAGCTATATGCAGACCAAGCGCCTGCACACCACCTTAATCAGGCTGCCAATGCTGCCAGAAATACTCATATGGAATATGAATGAATACTCAGATTGAGTAAAGCGGGATTATTAAATCCCCAAGATCGACAACAGTCGATCCCCCCTAGTGAGAATCCTAGGGCAAATGAAATATGGGAGAATCCCCATAAGAGTGTATGATACACTCCCTTCAATGGCATCGAAGAAAATGACACTGACAGCGAGACCACTGTCAGGAATCACCGGGAAGGGACCGTACCCTTCCAGCATCTAGACAACAGGGACATACTAGATATGTCCAATAACAAGAGCGATAATCCCCTCATATGATTGGTCAAGTATATGCTTGACCAGAATATAAATACTATAGTGGAGAAGTCTCCATTGGCTAAAGCCAGAGTTAAAGTAACTCCCCCTGACAAGTCTAGCAGGGAACAGAGCCTAGAAGCTCTCAAGACCTTTGTCAAAGGTCTCCTACAATGGTTAGACATGCATAGCATGCTAGGCCCTGATGCTTAAGTATCCAGTCTTGTTCTTAGGAATGAGATTAGAGGGCAAAGCTCTCAAATGGTTTGACAAAACAGTTGAACCTAGAAAGTACCAAGGTACTCCCATGGACTTGGAACAAGTCGTGACTGGCCTATACAGCCAGTATATTCCATCATTGGCAAGATGTGAAGTGTCTAACAAGTTTGATTTGATAAAACTAGCCCAGTGGGCCGCTGCTACGCACGGCAATCCGGCTCCTCTCTTAATAGCTATAATATATAACTGCGGAAGCCCTACTAAATCCATGAGTCCATAATTTTTCAGGACCATAATTAATAAATTTCCCCTCGTATATACACTGTTTTTTATTCATTATTCCATCATTATAGAAAACATAACCATCTGTATCAATTATTCTGGATGTGAAATGATTTTGTCCATAATATATAATTCCACCAATTACCATTTTGTGAAAACCCCCATTCATGTCACTTATTTCAATATATTTGTCTATCACTGCATATTCAATTAGATCTAAATACAGAGCCATTATGTGAGCGAATTCAACCATTGGATAATGTTCCGCCCAGTCCCTCTGGTCATTGGCAACTACTGTTCGCAGTATTTGCCCGATAGAACGATTGGCTCATTCGGTTGCTCCATCAGTTTGAGGATGGAACAACGTAGACATTAATAGTTTAGTACCTATTAATCGCTGTAATTCACTCCAGAATATAGAAGTGAACTTAGAGTC
>KN837124.1:587430-611362 GCA_000827215.1 Sphaerobolus stellatus SS14 | reverse complement strand
GCCACTTTGTTCAGCGACAAGGTTGGCATGAACCACTTCTGGAGTCCCATCAGAACAGACTCCAGGTCCCAGTGTTTGACCTCTCGATCAAACCGCTCTACCTGCCAGTAGAACCACTCTTGAGCCTCATCAGTTAAACACTGACCCAATAGTTGAAGCTGAATCTTACTTGCTCGAGGTCCGAGCAAATTATACACTGACATAAATCGAAGTAGACTCGCAACCCAGTTCTCAAACTTCTCTAGATTGCACTCACCACTGTAAGTGGGAGGGGTTCCCATCTTAACACCGGCTTTAGCTAGAAAGGATTTTTCTGGCTCATCCTCTAGTGAGGCATTCTGTAACGCCTGCCTCACCATCTGCTGAATACCACTGTATTCAGAGGTCATATCGACCACTGCACCATCAAGTTGTGCATTGACAGACAAAGCAGGAGTGCTTTGTCGGCCGAATTGTGCATTTACCTCAGGTTGAGGTATATGTGGCTCACTTATGGGGTTGGGCCCATAATTCCTGGATGGACTAATAATGTTCCTTCCAGTATTTGCACTGAACTGTACTTGTTGTTCAGGCATTAAACCAGCTTCACGCAATCGTGAGCTCTGGTCTAATTGGAAGTGTATGTTACGCGCTTCCCGAGCAGCCTCCAGAAGCGCCTCTTCAGGTGCTTCTTCATGTAAAAGGTCGGTAACCTTTTCTTCTGCTAACTTGAGTTGTAGCTCAAGTGCTCGGCGGCTACGCCTCGCGGCTTTAGTACTAAGGTCGCTCCAGTACTGGGCATTGGCCTCCAGTGCCTGCATAGATTGGGAGACAGTGGTCACACTGTCTGCCTCCGAACGCAACTTATCCTTGATAGTTGCAGAGATCGTCGCCTTGATCTCTTCTCTCAAAGCATTCATGTCAATGCTTTATGGTTCTGTCATTGAACATCTAGAACGTTCAATTGATTCAGGTATTCCCTGAACCACTCGGTTCGCTGACAGACTAGGTCTGTCTCGCATTGTAACACTCACCGGCTTGCGCCGAGTGTTTGTTGGAGACGTGTCGCGTCTCATTCGTGTGGACTCTGTTGAGTTCACGCGCGTGCGTTCAGTCACGCGTATGTCACGCGCCATTTGTACACGTGACGTGTCTCTCACCCGTGCTTCGGGTGTGTCACGCGCATACACCGTATGCGCCTCACGGCCGCACCTCGGCTGTGAGTCCTCACCCTGCTCTCCTCGAGCAGGGTGGGGAATATCCTCGGGGATAATCCGGGAGAGATGTGCCCGGGAGTACCGGTCACCAGGGACGCGAGAACGCGTAGTTCTCGCACGTTCGTCAGCTCCTGAACCGGGAGCTGGATCCATCATAGCCGTTTGGTCTATGATACGCTGAGTAGCTGCTTGAGCAGCTGCTTTATCATGTGCCCGGTTATTACCGGGCTCAAGCGTCTTACCTGACGCTTGATTGGAAGGAACTGAAAACAGCTCCTTCATTCTCGGGGACATCCTACTCATGGATGCCCTGACTCGGTTGAACACCGTGTTCAGCCGCTCCGTAGCCTCCATGGCTTCGGCTAGGACAATCTCGGCATTGTCCTTCAGAGTGATAAACTCTGAGTACTCCTGACAGAGTACTACGACTTCACTTCCTTTGATAAAGAAGTCTTCAACGGTATCTCCTCCAGTAGGAGATACTTGTCCAGAGTCGCTGCGTGACTCTGATCTGTGGGTTATTCCCCGTGGGGAATCACGTCCCTGAATGACTGTGAAAGAAGTCACTCTCAGTGGGGTATGACTGCCCCGGTGGGCAGTCCCTGAAGCTCCGGCCAATCGGCTGGGGCTCAGGCCCTGAGGTGCAGTGTGGGGACGCACACCTCCTCTACTAGGCGACTGCTCCCGACTGGGTGCAGTCTGTGATCCATATGCAGTCGCATGTGGATCATCCGGATGCTCCAAGGGGAGCATTCGCGGGCTCTGTTGGGGGTCAACAGAGGGAGACGAGGAATTCGACGAGTCTCCCGCAGTGAGCCCCGTAGTGGGCTTGCTGTCTTCAATATCAGCCGCGGACAGCTCTTCTGGCCGCATTCTCCTGGGACCATGGTGGTGACTCATCGTGGTCTATGTATTTATTTGTAGAACTACAAATAAATAGCGGTTTTGACTTCTAGTTCAAAATCTGTGGTACTGCCGTGCTGTCTGGCATGTTGAATACCAGATACAAATCACACAATGGGTTGTGTGATAAATATCAGAACTTTCGGTTTTTAGATAGTTCTAACCCGTGGTACTTCTGCGCAATGTAATTGCCTGTTGAATACCAAGTACTACCGTACAACTATGTTGTCCGTTGAATACCGAACTTTCGGGAGAAAGTTAAAAAAGATATAACAGGTTGGTATATCTTATCTCACACAGTGACTAACTGCACTCAGATGTATTGAGTAGGTAGTACTAGGTAGTGTAAGGTAAAAAGATATATGCCGGCGCCTAATGTGCCGGCATGCTAAATACAGCCGGTAGTGGACACATATGGTGTCCACACTAATAATGGCTACATCTCTGATGTAGCGCATATAACTAATATATGTATTAGTTATTAAATATATAGATATATACTATAATTAATATATACATGTATATATAATGATATAACAGAATATATCTGTTACATTGGCTTCGGAGGCAAGAGGCAAAAGCTTGCAGGAGATAGCTTTTGCCCCTTCCTGGGTTTCCTTCTATGAATATGGGCTGAAATAGTTCATTGAACTCCCGATGAAGGGTTTTTGTGAATAGGAGGTCAAATATTCCGACCTGTTCTTCCGTCATCTGTGAGTGTGCTTCTGTCACTTCTTGTTGCAGTCGGTGTTGGTGGCCTTGAAAAGCATCTATCTCATTAATGACTTCAGCCCAATGTTCTTGGACACTTATTGGTTCTGGTAAACCAAAGTCACTGAGTGTTCTGTTTGAGCTTTGAACCAAGTCAGAGAGACTGCTGAGACACCGATTGATACCCATTTCATAGGATCTCATATTTGCAATGAGGTCCTGTGCTAACTTGTCTTGGAAGTTGTCCCAGAGAGGTACAGCTGGGTAGCCTTCAAGTATGATACGTGAGAATAAGAATCTCAGCTGTGCCGGAGTGCTAAATGAGGCGACTGCCTCTTGGAGGGCAAAGTATCCTTCATTGTGGTCATGAAATAGCCCAAATGTGATTGCTGCTTCATGGAAGGTTGGGTACAAAATGTCATCAATGGTTCAAAGCTGCTCAAAAGAGCGTGCAGGTCGATGTGCCAAGAGACCATGTAGATAGAATGTTTCACCAGCAGATAAGGAAATGGTTTGCAGGCGGGCAATAATCTGTCCTGTTTTCCACTTGGAAATCTTGTGCCTGGTAGGGGTTCCTGGAATAATTTGCTCAAGGTAATCATCTTGCCTCAGCTCTCCATTTCGATGGTAAGAATAGTGAACATATTGTTCAAAATATTCAGTGTATAGTAGTCAGTGGAATTGTGGCTCCAATGGACGGTAAAAATAATGTATTAGATTGGATACTGTGGAGGTTGTCCTGTTTTGGCCTTGATTAAATTGTGTACGGTTCTGGTTAGGCAGGTAAACAGGGAGACAGGTTACAGCAGGTGTTTTTGAGGTGATTTGAAACCCCAAAATTCACCAGGCAGCCTCGGGAGCAGACAGATATCTGCCGTTGATATAATCATTGATTTCATTTGTAAGATACCACTCTCTATCTCCATTTTGGATTTGGAAATAAGCATGATCAGGGCCTTTGAAGACATATTTGTACATGTACATAAAGACATGTACTGTTACGGAGATGTCAAAATAAATATGACAGTCAAATTGGTCAATGAATTCTGGGATATGTGGTGCAATCCAGTGCTCATCTTCTGTGAGTTGTTTATAGTGCACATGACCTGTGTTATCATTGATCCATGTTTGTTCAGTAATAGGATGAGGGAAACCATAAATGCATTTCCCATTTCGATTGCAGTGGCTATGCTCCCATGTCAAGTGATTTTCACTGTGTCTCATCCATTTCTAGACTATGGCATGAAGATCAGGGTTATTGAGAGGCAACTGACATATTATGAGAAGGTCAATGCAATCAGGGGGTAATTCAGGATGAATCTATTTCAGTAATTAGTTTTTGTAATTACTCAGTGAAGTCAAAGTAAAGGATTACCTTGCAAATTATGTGGGCATGAGGTAGACCTCATGGCTGAAATTCAATAACTTGGATGATATTGATTAATTTGCCAAACTTCTTGCGAAGTACATTAAGGAATTGAGTTAGCCGTTGTTTGAAGGCACGTGAAACAATAATTGGGGCATCTGCTGCAGTTTGACCTGGTGCTAGTCTGTTTTGGATCTCTGGCCAATTTGGATTTGTTGTAAAAGTGATCCAAAATGACCCCCGTTCATAGACTCTTGCAAGTGCCAATCCATCAGCAGTATTTTCAGAAGACCATCTTCTTGAGCCTAGAAAGCTGGCACGGAGTTCAGAGTTCATGCGACCTGTAAGGACTCCACCTGGCTGATTGCAGAGAATATATAGTAAGTGTTGTTCCTCAATGGGTGAATACATGTTGCAAAGATCTTTGAAGGTTAGCCTTCCCAACCGCAAGAATCAGTCATCTGTAAGTAACCTATTTCGGTACCATTGCATTTGTGAGAATCCCAGGACACTTTCATCATCTGAATCGAGATTTAAATTTGGGGTATTATTTGGGAGGCCCCATCCTAATGTTCCATGGGGAAATAACAATGGGTATTGTAGTGGTTCATAATGGTGACTGTAAATGGACATAAATGTTGGTTCATTTTCTGAGTTATGCCATATTAGGATGCTCCTCAGTTGGACATTGACTGTGTTCCCTGCATGTATGAGAGCTGCAAAATCCCCATTGGTACTGGCTTCTCACAGCTTAAGAGCAGCAGGAATGCTTTCATGGATCTGGTGGAACAGTCTAAGATGTTCAACATATGGGTTGACATCTTGTAAGTCTGCTCAGACACTTCGTACCCAGTGGCTCGGTACACTAAATTGCAGACCTTGATTCTCCCATTCTCTCTCATCATAGAGGAACCAATGAATTGAGTTTCGGTGGTGGGCAGCATCGAGAATTTGATCGTACATTCATCCAGTAATTGCCACTGATCCAATTCCAGTTTCATGGTGGGTGAAACCTCCTGTTGCCCCAATTGCTGTAAAAGCAAATAAAGTATTATGGCAACGGGAATGTGAGGAGACGTTGTTGGCCAACCCAGGAGAGTTATATATGAGTTGCTGGATGTGTGGAGGAAGTGGTGGTAGAGGTGGGACAACTTTCTTCCCATTGTTGCAACAGAAGCCCATTCACTCTCCTTTTAATAGTAATGCACCACAATGTCAACAGTTATGGGCCCAGGTTAAATTATCACATAGGCCTCTCCTTTGGTGACGAAACATCTGTTTGAATGCTATCCACCATGGAGTGTTGTTGTTCTCTATGTGGATGTCTTCATCAGTTTCACTTGCTGAATCACTTTCAACCTCTGATGCATCCAAATTCTGACGGGCTTGTGTTTGCCTCCTGCGTTCACGATGCCGTCTAGCAATTAACCTTGCTTGTTGTTGATATGCTTCATCTTGTCGATGTCTTCTGTTATGCTCCCTCTGCTGTTCATGGGATAGAACCATAATGTAAAGATGGGGGTCTGAAGTTGATTGTGAATATTGAACATGTCAATTTTATCATATTTTTTAATGTTTTGAATACTTCATCTTGTCGACGTCTTCTGTTACGCTCCCTCTGCTGTTCACGGGATAGAACCATAATGTAAAGATGGGGTGAAAGACACAATGTATTACACGTAGCCTCATAAAGTGACAGGAGGAGATTCCACGGGTGCGAGATGGAGAATCGCAGGGCACAGGCCTCGACGACGGGACGTGACCAATGCCCATACATGCGTGAAATATCTCAAGATATGGAAGGAGACACTATTTAGAGGTTAACATCTAATATAACATAGGAGATAGTCATAGAGATTCATACAAAGACTGTGCTGGAACTGAGTGCGTTGGCAGATGAATGGTGTGATGTATCTTAATATTGCAATTAACATTCCGAATTGCAAGTTAGTGGCATTGATGTCGTACCCGTGCGTTTACCATCAATGCTCGTGGGCTTTGGAGAGCTACGTTTCGTCATTTCCGCACTTGTCTTCCTAGCTAATGCCGATAATGTCAATCCTCATTGATGGTGTATGCAAAGACGAACGACCAAGGTTTCTTTCCTGGATGTTGTCGACGATGATATAGGTATGAGTTAAGAGAGCGGCTTGAAAACAAGCGCAGATACTAGCATGAGAGCTGGAGATGCTTCGTAAAAGATTCGTGGTCCATACAGGGATCGAATCTGTGACCTTGGCATTATTAGTACCACGCTCTAACCAACTGAGCTAATAGACCTCGTTCCTGCACTTTAGCTCTAATACACACGATTGGTTGTATCTTGTGAGCAAAATGCAGCTATAAACTACGTAAAAACCTACTCAGACCAGGTCTCCCTCCAAGATTTAAATATGTTTGCCCTAATTGACATTTTCATTCTGTGATTGGAGGAAGGCTGACATAGAAATCGATGATCCTTGAAGGGAGGAGAGATTTGAAGAACAGAACGAAGAATCGTGCAACAATTGTTACATGGCAGAACCATAGCCTAATTATAATGCGAGACCGTAGCCTAATTATAATGCAAGACCGCCTTCGAAAACCCCCTTATCCGACAGAGAAGTACTTCTTCGCTCTTTCTGCGATACATCCTCGCCTCCCTGTTATTCGGAAGTAAGAACATAGATAAAGGCCCACTGACAGGCAGCACACACCTCTTGCTGGACAGCCCGATCAGTTTCGGTAGTCGTTTCCACAAAAATAGACAAAGGGTATACGACCTTGTAAATATGAGAATAGAGAGACTGAATTATTGCTATTGGCATACCCCGTTACTCTCCGTGGTAAATCTATCACGACGATTCATCTCCATCACGGACGTTGGTGGCGGTATGACGAAAGAAGATGACGTCCTCGGGCGCATATAAGCTCATGAATTCAAATTCGCGAGAATCGTATTGCAATATAAAGGACATATCGCAGCATAGGGTATCGTAAATATCTCTAGATGAGGCCATATCAGGAGCTGTTATATGCATACCGTAAATTAAATGAAAGATCTCTTTGTTCAGAAATGCGACTCACAGTGACAATGACAAGCATTGCGGCAACTGCAGTACTAAGGCCTGTATTTATAACGATGACGGCCATGCGACTTAACATACGATCTGACCTTAAAGGGGCATCTTAATTGTGGCTTAAGTGGATAGGATAGTCTAAACGTACTGCCTCAGTCCCTAGCGACCCTTCCAAAGCAGCCAGCACATAATGACAGCGATGGCAATATCAAGTGCACAAGCAATTGCGTTAATGAGGTAGATGATGAACTAGAAACAGGTCAAAATTTTCAGAATTATTCATAGATAAATGTACGAACAATAAATTTGTGCAATGTTTGTACCGTTGGAGATTGAACTCTGTGATTATAATGGTTATTTATCTGGCATGACAGATTAAGGGAAGACTCGCTCAAAGAACACAGACTAGGAGATTGTTTATTATAAGATGGTTTACACCACTGTAAAGGATGCTTACCAAGGACGGAAACTAGTAAAGAGAAGTGGTTCAGTGAGAGGTGACATCACTAAGACCATACATACCACATTTAGCGAGTGCCAGAGGATACTGAAAAGGAATTAAGCGAGGATTGCGGATTACTTTGTATGACAAACGCACCAACGCGAGGGGAAATATCCATTTCTTTCCACTGACTAGGCACATGAAGTATAGAAAGTCAAGATTCTAATATTCATTCTCACATTTCCAGATACGATGCGCCAGGAAAGCATGCGCCGTAAGACTAACTATTCCCTTGAACCGAGGTGTAAGCAAAGGTCAGTCGGATTGAGGGACAGCGCATACGGTGAATAAGACTTGAACCTAGCTGCACACAGGTGAACGCCGTTGATTAAGCCCTAAGTTCATAATAACCTACAAACAGCTCACTAAAATTGCAATGAGCTAGAATCAACTTCGTTATAACTCTTAATACTTACGGAGACCATGAAACCAAAACAGCTGGATTCCCAAAATTGGTCATGAGGCCTCTCCACACTGAAGTTTACTTGTCAACTGATTATTTCCAGTATGCATTAACGCCAACGTACTTCCTTTGGCCAAAACCATTTGATGTCCAGAGTCCATGAGCCTGTAATATATAGCCTCAGAACCCTGCCAAGCTAGCCTTTATAAAATAAATAAACCATAGAAATGAAACCTGATGGCGTAAGTTAGAGACATTTCAGCAGCATAAAGTCTAGCTATCGAGCAACAAGACAATGTCACGACGTGCAGGGGAGCTTGGAAAGTCGCATTGCATCAGGAAACCTGGCACGCGCGCCTCTTAGTGCCGGTGGTAGGGGGCGGTATGAACGGTAAATGGAGGTTTTTAGCGCTAGATGGTGCTATATACCGTAATTAGCGAATCCGAAATAGCATACCCCGCCTACCATGGGTGTCTCCTGTAGGCCGAGTAGGAAGCTACCTAGTGCTATATTGATTTTGCACACTTTGCTGATGCTGGGAACGGCCCGAGAGCCACGTACTGCCGGAGCCGCTGATTCATCTATCAGCCCAGTATTATATGCTGAGTATGGACAGCTGTGGACAACCCATTGTCAATACTGCATTTGTAAGACGGAGAGCTGACGGATAGCTAGCAGCCTGGTTAACATCGACAACCATCCAGCCGCCGCGCCTCCATCGTTGATGTTGGGCTGCCGGGGCAACGCGTCGTAATCTTTACCAAGCGTGAATCATGTCTTGGTCATGATTTATCAGCGGAGTAGGCGCTATATATAACTGCAATCGACGCTGTTGTTCCTTCCCCGTTCACTCAGCATCGCGATTTGCACAGCGCAAAAATTATCAAGTCCATTGCGTACCCTCATGTCTCATCTTCAATACTACTGCTACAAGGGATTCGGAGAGGCTAAACGTGAAGAATTCTGGTACAGTCAGGCCGTCCGTGTGGGCGATCGCATCGAATGCTCTGGGCAGGGTATTTACATTCCCGTACTCCATGCAAGGCAACGAAACTCACACATTCAACAGGTGGCTGGGATCCAGCAACCAGCAAAATCCACGCGGACCTATCCGATGAGTTCGACCAAGCATTCGCCAATGTCGACTTAGCACTCAAACAGGCTGGTGGCAGAGGGTGGTGCCAAGTCTATCGCGTCAATATGTATGTCGTGGACATCAACGAGGAGGCATTCGTTGCATCGGTGCGGAATCTTAGGAAATGGATGCCAGATCATCAGCCTATATTGACATTTATTGGGGTAAAACAACTCGGTTTGGAAGGGATGAGGGTTGAGATTGAGGTTGTTGCACATGATGAGGAGGGAGCGAAGGCTGCTGCTGCTGAGAGATCAGCGAAACAAAGTTACTAGAAATTCGAAATTCGAGTGTTTTGGCTAGCTGTTTAATCACGAAGCTTTTTGGAGGTTGCTATTGGTCCCGATTCAGCACTTGTAAGTTATGTATTACAACTGCTCCAAGCTTGCCTTTGAATCTACAGTTAAAGTCTCCGAATGTATGACAGGACAAGTGGCTGCTTATAGAGAAAGAAGATGATGACTCATTATACTATCAGATCTGGACTTCGAATAAGGGCCATCTAAACTGAAGGCCGTTGGGATTTGTGTCTAGTGGATATATATCGCTGTGAAGTCCCCCGGTGACATTAGGACGTACACAACAACAACAAGTCCAAGCTCCAAGTATTTCACCTCTGCCAACTCACCTCTGCCAACTCACCATTACCACACGCAACCACCATCCATCTCAACACTTTTTGATTTAAGCCTAGTCCGGTCCTTCTCTCCATTTCTGATCCCTTCTGTAACCGACATATATTAATGGAAAAGTGACTGAGTTGATAGATAAAGAGGACATGAGAAAGATTTGAGGTCATCTCCCTTCTTTAGGGTGGGATGGGGTAAAAGGAGGGGGAAAAAAGCGGAAGATTCAACCGCACGAAAATACACCCAGGTCTTTTGTCTAAGTCAACACTCATAAACTAATAATATTCCTGGTGTCGGCTGTTAGAAGGGGCGGAAAGGATCGTCTACCTGCAGAAGGCGGCAGGAAAAGAAGAAAACGAATTTTGGCAATTTATGCAAACGCTCATAACCAGTGCACATTTACGGATAAATGACCCAAGATACGAATCGGAACGAGTATTATCAGGCTTTGTGAAAGGAGTGCTATTTCCGCTGTGGAACTGGTTGGAAAATTTTTTGAGCCTTGAGTGGAGGGAGCCAAGCTGCAAGTTCTATACTTATGTCACCTTGGTCACACCGACTCGGATATTCGTGTCCGCCGACGACGTCGATATTGACGTAATTCATGCTGTCAACATTATTTTTGCTTACTTTCTACTTTTACAATTGCTTTACCTGATCTGTACTCCAGTATTCCATACCAGAGCTCAAATTATTCTGTTCAAATGCCACGCGAAGACGAATCTCAGCTACCGCTGGAAGCAGCAGATTTAGCTTGGGATTCGTCGTAGAGGTGTAATATGAAAATTATTAGGCAAACACCGCGGAGGGTTCAATATGTGCTTTTGGTGTGTAGGTATGGGCCAAGGAGATGATAATGTGAGTACAAGGGTGACCATACGGTTGCAGCTAAAGTACTTGCTAACACTTTCCGTAGAATCATTGTCTAAAAGCATCACTCGGATATCTGATATATCTATAATTCCTGGAAACCAGTTATTAACCTCTAGGATCACAACTGTCCGGTGGAAGGGTTGTAAAAGCAACTCAGTATGGTACGTACGAACGTTGACCTTTTGCATCCCCGTTCAGTTAACATCGCGTTGTACAGCTATAGAATATGAGTATTCATCTTCTCCTCTACCACGCTTGATAAGTCCTTCATCACTTGGTGGGATCCTTCCTTCTGTGTCGACCCCAAAGAACAGGACAAGCGGAGTGTCATCCCGCCTTCGTCAAACCTTCGACTGTTTCAGTCTATCTTCGGAGTAGCCGAAGTGGATATGCATCTAGGTCGAAGCTGTGGCATCGGGAATAAGTCCCATGAAGGCGTGCCGCCATCTCTAGCGACATCGCTGGAAGAGGAGTTGGGACGTCACATCAGATGAGAAGAATAACGTCGAATTTTGTGACTGTACACAATGTCGATCAACAATCCTTTTTATTGTGGTGCGCGTTGTTCACGTCCTGCAGTATGCCCGATGGTTGTTGGATATCCAGGCCCAAAGAAGTGCCCCACAGGATGTTCAGGAAGAGAAAAGCAGGTTTGACGAGAACTTTTGGAGGAGGTACCTGCCTTCGAAAAGGAATGTCGCATTATCCTCCTATTTCCTTTCTATGTTTGCCGTATCTTACCTTCATCGTCTCATTATTGAATCCCTGCTGTTAATACATCTGTTTAAATCACCCTAACTGCGCTTGTGCCACGTTGTCTCCTACGAAAGTGACAGCGAATCCACCCCCATTTCCATATTCCTCCTCTAGCAGTCCATTCTGCAACGCGTTGGGCTGTAAGACTAACTATTCTCTTGAACCGAGGTGTAAGTAAAGGTCAGTCGGATTGAGGGGCAGCGCATACGGTGAATAAGGCTTGAACCTAGCCGACAACATTCCATTATGTAAAATATCCGCTTCAGATCTTCTGTTCATCCTCGCTTCTACGAGCCCTCGGTATTCCACCAATAAGGGTCATTCGTGCCTGCTTACAAGTAAAGACTACCGTAGGCCCCTTATCCGCCGGCGGCGATGAAGATTATCAGTGCCTCCCAACTTGCAATTCTTCTTCCCCAGAAGGATGTTGCCTGTGTGTCAGAGCCATGCCATTCCTTCCAAACTAAATCAGAGACCAGCTAAGTATATAAATTCAATAATTCAAATAGGGTGGAGCACAGCCTACTTATTAAGGTGCCTCGACCATAATGGTAGTTAATCTCTAATGCCACTACATTGCCGGATCCCAAATGGCAGGATCGCTTACTTAGCCTAAAGGGAACGTTGGAAGTCTTTTTAGCCTCGGGACTAGTTTGATTTCCAACAAACTTTCCAAAATACACCATGATCGTCACAGGATTTTTACTCAGTTTTCAGAAGTTTCAGAGCAACTCTATCCAAAGGCAGTACAGATAACTTACATCTCATGCTTCGATAAAAGAATGACACGAACGTTCTTCGAACCGAGCCTCGAACCCCTGCCACTACCCTATACAACAAAAGCTGTGCCACATATGGGTGGCGGTATGTGGCAGTGCCACCAAGTGGCCGCTGCTGTCCACCAGAGCTCTTACCAAATTCAGACCCTGAAAACCATACCGGAGTTTAATACAGCCCTTCTTCTCACTAATTCCCCCTCTCAAACTTCCTTACAAGTTCTCTCTCTACCCTTTACTCTAAAACACTCTAATACACATGTATATCCCATCTGTAACATCATTTCTTAACAAACTGGAATGTCATAAAGCAAGAAACCATCGCTTCACTTAGCATAAAGCCTCAAACTCACCGATGTTTTTTTAGATGGCCAATTCGCTCTGGTAGTGGCTCATCGAGCTTGGCAAGCTCGAAAAGTAAGAGTACAGCCACCGAAATTGTGATTCCTTCTGTTCAGCTGTTTACTGGAAGGACAGTTGGTAGTGGGACGAGAGCTAATATTTATGGGTCTAGGTACGTATTTACTCCCACTACTTGCATTTTTCTCTGTGCTAAATCCACATACTTTACCACAGACAATCCGGAAGTGGGTGCCCAGGTCTATCCACATCATCTGTATCCAACCATGGTTTCCCTTTCAGCTTTTGGCCACTAACATTCGGCGGTGCAGCAGGTTTCGCAGCCGCACATGGGATCAATAATCATGAAGTAAGCTATCTATCTCTTCATACCATCTAGATAGAAAAATATAGCTCAACTTTTCTCAATTTTATTATGGTGAACCCAACAACTGGTCTCGCCCAGGTGGACCCCTAGTCTCTATCTCCTTCGAACCCCCATCTTCCACCTCTGAGTCCAAATCAACATGACCTACCTACCACATCTTATCTGATAAGTTGACCATAACAACCCTCCTTCCTGTGATCCTCACTTCGTGTTCCCCATCAACCCATTCCACACCCATCCCCTTCACAAACAGCACCTCTCTTCCCAAGTCCGAACAAATAATCCAATATTACTGTTCTAGCAGTATTGCTCTATCCCTCGACTCTTACAACAACTGTATCTTCCACCAATTCAAATACAATGGATACACTGTTATCATCAACAATAATTGGGAATCAAACATTCTTGGATTGTCTGAATAAGACAATTGAGGATAATGCATTGTTGATGGATGTTTCTGTTTCAAATGCCACGGAGGGTTTGCAGACACATATACCGGGGATGCTGTTATTGGCATTGGTGGCCATGCATTTGGTTAGGATCATTCTATGATTTTAATTTGGCTGATGTCTTTTGTCCTTTGTCTTTTGCAATATCTTTGAGTCTTTCTTCCTTCTAATTAGTTTGTAGCATAGCTCTCTGAAGTACTGTATCTCTAACTTCATTCCTTGTATTTTGTCACACATGCTTATCTCTAGTGTATGTACAACATAATATACTTCATTTGAATGATTCAAATTCTACCACTCAGGGGAAATGCATAACTCAAAGTGAGTGTGGCTGTTTGGTCTGATATTTTTATATGTTATAGTCTCCTTTGAGATGAAGCATACTGAATATTGTGAGTTCTATATCTCTGGAGCTGTATCATTAGTTCCTCAACCTCGAGGCTGAGAGTTTAAAGTTGAGATGTTGGGAGGTTTCGAGGCAGCAAAGAGATGGATGAACGACATAATCAAGGAGGCTGGACAATGCCAAAAAAATCGTGGCTGAAACTCATTGTCTAATGGCAGTTACCCATTGTCCAGCAGGATTATTATGCCATGCAAACATAAACAAAAAGCCTTACATCGTGGGCTCTTATAGACCCACTAAAGCGAGCTGGAATACGTACCAAGATCGATCAGACCCATCGGTTGACGGGTCACTTAGGAATTTAAAAGAGGTGCGCCTTGAAGGAGTGACCGATGACCATTACTTGGGCGCACCTTATCCCCACCATCCTTGTGTTGTAGCTGCATCCCTCGCTGACACAAACATGAATGTGAACACTTCCGGTGCAGACAGTTGAGACCTTACTGCTTTCCGGATGTCGCATGAGTCCGATTGAGCAGCAGCATGTCCTATGCTTCAAACTGGGCAGCTTTATTTTTGGATGTGAAGATGATGCTGTTTGCCGCTGGTTTACTGATACAGTCAAAATAATGAACTATAGAAATGTTCTACTGGTTGCTGATGGCCCTGGTCAAAATTTCCTCCAAGAACACAACTTGAGTACAAGTGTTTTTGGCATAAATTTTCGAGATTCGTGTCATACATCTTATCATGGGTATCATACCCCACATTCCTTCTCACAAACATCCAGAAACCGGGAGGTCATCTGCCATCCACCGTACTGAATAATATCCCCATAGGACACACAAAGAGTGTCCATGCTAGGGTAGGCATCACAATTGGAAAAGAGGCTCGCCACAAAGACAGTTGAAAAGGAGCTCAATCTCCTAAATAGCGACAATTGCATCTCGATAAACCTCTCCAGAGCATTGTCAGAAATCCTGGTGTTGAATATAACAAGCCTTTGGAAACTGTCAAGACCTGATCCCGCTATCCACTTCGGACCCCGATATGTTATTCATCTTTGATTTCTTTCGGACTCCATTATATTATTCATCTTTGATTTCTTTCGGACTCCGTTATATTATTCATCTTTCATTTCTGTCATCATCTCATGTTCTGTTCACATTCTATTTGTCATCAGACCTCCGACTTTACTTTCATTCTTGTCGTTCATTCTTTATCTTTGGATCTCTGTTTCCTTATCTCGCTTATCTCTTATTGATGCCAAGCATCATTTATGATTTCACATGTTTATGTTCCACATGACTTTTACGTTACATTCTCATCGGCCTCCGCTTTATGCTATTGCCAGCCAACCACACTCATTTGTATTTCCCTCGTTATCTGTTCATCTCCGTGACCCTGATTATTTCCCCATTTATCCTCGGGCTCCATTTAGTATAAATAGCCGTCATTGTATTATGGTTCAGTAGTCAGAAATGACTCCAAATTACTTACTTCGTTGTACTATATCCGGAGTCCGAAGTGACGCCTAGATATCAGGACGTAACAGAAACCCTGACACACATGAGCTCCAATTGTTGTAACCAGGGTTTGAAGAATGCCGCAAGATTCCTCAGTTTTGGAAAGGCTTTTACAAATTCCGCTGGTTCCTCTCCACGGCACGAAATGCCCCCTAACCAGATATTGTTACGTCCTGATACGGAATACACCTGGTAAGCCGTGTGGAAGTATATTAACGTTTCTGGTCGGAAATGCCAATGACTTGTACTGAAGGGACTTGGCTTCAACTTATGTGTTGCGCCCTGCAGAGTCGTAGGTTGTCCCACTTCAGAGTTCAAGAGTAAGAGGTGAGGTCGGAGCCGGACGGGAAGAGAACCCGAGCGGAGAAACAGACAAGAGAAGAATTAACAGAGAATACGAGATTCGATTTCTGACTGAGTAAAAGCAGATACAAATGGGCGTATTTAAATATAAATAACTGAGCGGAAAAACATTGGATAAAAAGATAATCAAAGATGAATCATAAAAATATAATTGGCGTGATAATACACCGTGCAGAGCCGGTGGGAAAATAACGTAAATAATGAAGGGTCAAATAATCAGCTGAATGATAGGCGAGAAGGAGCACATGGTGCAAAAGATAAAACAGATAAGAAAGATAAAAGAAATCCGGTCGGAAAACAAAAGGTTGAGTCAACAAGAAAATAGTAAGAGTGAAAGCCGCACGGGAATATAAGCCGCGCGGAAAAGAGTCTGAATGAACAAATACAAAGTGAATGAATCAAATGAATAGAACATGGATAGAAAATATATATGAATATAAGCCGGTCAGATCAATACTTGACAGATATCCACTACATTAGGTGCATCGATTGCAGCCTGAATACGATGCAGCTCAATATAATCGTCCGATGTTCCAGAGACTGTCTTATTGATTGCAAGACTCTTCAAATGAGGGAATTGACAAATGGAAAGTGAACCCAATAAGGCTGTGGATCCGACTCCTCGGTGAAGTTTGAGTTTCTCCAACTCTCCAAAGACAAAAACCTTACCCGTTGTCTGAATGTCTAACCAGACATCATATTTATCACTCTCAATATTAGCATAAGCATCCACATAATATTTGAGAGTGTGTAGTCGAGGTGCCCTCTCCGTTAGAAAATGCAATAGTGGCATCTGCATCCCTCTAACCTCTAGGAACTCCAGATTCTCCAAATGCATCGGTGAAATTCCTCCCCATATATTTTCAGTATCACTGGCCATTGCCAGATATTGCACCTGCTGTAAGCCTGGTGCACCAGGCATACTCATCAGACTCTTAAATACATTACATAAAGCTAGTCTTTTCATCCTGTACCTGTCATCGTACTTTTCGTATCCTCAAATAATACACTGTGGTCCTATCAATATTGTTTGACCACGGAACTAGTGAGCCCTATAGACGACGGGCTTTCACCTGTGGTATTACGATGTTTCCAACATTTGCTAATGTCAGGGAAGAGGCAACAGAGTGACCATTGACTTCAAGCCAACAAAGATTGGGAAATATAATGGTGGATCCAGGTGGGAATATTGGTGAAAGGCTGTTAGAAGATGGCATGTAAATTGATAGCAGTGAGATATGATCATAATGTGGCTTTAAAATGCCTGCAGCACGTCCTAAATAATCTGCATCGATGGTGGCCATATGGAAATGAAGTTCGAGATGTCATCCACTTGATCATGTAAGGCAAATATCAATGTTGTGGAAGGGTAGATTCTTCTCCAAGACAGTAACAGACTATAAGGAGGAAGTTTCGTCTGCGATGGTCTTCCATGAGTGGCAGACGAGGCGAAGATTTTTTCAGCTTTCATTTCGGTTGTTTTCATCGAGATAGCTTGATGGATCAGGGTCTGGTAGAGATCGTTCAAAAATGACCTGAAGGATCTCTGTAGGATAGCCTGTCTTCATTGGAGAGATAGAGGGTGAATCTGTAATGTTTGACTAGAAACTGAGTCAAAGAGAAGTTGAGAATATAATTCCATCACTCACAGAGGTTTCCAACTTTCCTTGATCCACAGAAGTATGCTATAAGAAGGAGGAAGATATTTGAAGGAATTTACGCTCAGCACATGCCTGTCTGGATTTAAATAACCTGCTGAGAAGCCCGTTGCACTAAATATACTGCTCAAGGTTTGTTATGAACCCAAATAGAAGGTATCAAAGGAACTGTCACGGAAAAAACAAATTTTGAATAGAATGAGGTGTATTTATCAGATATATGTGATGATGTGATGATAGCCAATTGAAGGTGGGACAGATGGAGAAGATGGAGAGTACAGTTGCCAGTAGGCAATTGGTCACAAGTGAGTAGCTATGTTATTGCTTGAGACTTTGATGTGGAAGAAGTTGAATGTGGTTCTGACCAGCCCAGAGAGATCTTTGGCCATATATAGACGGGGATTCTATCTGTATTACTAGCAGAATTAGGTACCCCATTCTGGGTCCCTTCACCATGGAACAACCACTGGGCCAATCAGGCCCAATTTACTATGGATGGGTAGGTTTTAGTGAGGGAACCAGGCTGTGCTATAACTGGAGGTGCAGGTTCCCATGGTTGGAGGTGTAGGGGGAAATACTGGGGAAATAAAGGTCCCATCATCATGGGCCATGGGAGCATGGGAGCAGGGCAAAAGTTGTATAAGGGTGTAGACAGGGTTAGCTCACACTCTGGAAGCCTGCACCTCCAAATATACCAGACCCTGGTCTCCTTGCTAACACCTACCCATCCATAGTAAAATGAGTCTGATTGACCCAGTGGTTTTTCCATGGTGAAGGGACTCAGAATGGGGTACTGTTAAGCCCCATGCTTAAGTGTCACACCACATGATTTTGCTTAACCTCAACGAAGCTTCGGAGGAGGTTACATACCCTTTGGAGAGCTTCATTCAACTTCATGCCTCACTTCTTTGTCTTCGTGTCCTACTCCCTCATCTTCGCATTGATGCTCCACATCATCGAGTTTACTCTTGATTTCTTTGGCAAAGCCTTTGCCCACCCACTTTGTTCAATCATACTATCTGCCCTATGATGTTCTGGAAGATTTGATTTGTCATCTTCGGCCCCTGTCCAATTGGTCCTCAGTAAATCTTCTTTCTGTCAGCTGTCACTTCATTTCCAATCATTTTGTATTATTTCTATTTGCTTATTGTTACATGACATATCCTCCATTCACTTATATTTCTTATGGCATCTTTCCCATAATACCTTTTTGTTTGTTTGCTCTATCTTTGGTAGATGTCTCAATCCAGTTTATATGCTGTTTGCTAATCCTCCCAAATTTTCGCTATTTGACAATACACATATACTCTTTGTTTTGTATCACTTCTGTCATGTCATGCTCTGGACTCTAAAGTTTATTATTTGAAAGCAATTACTTCCTCTTTCATCTATGGACTTATAGTATATAAGTACATGTATCTTAGCTAGTTTTCTCTAGTTGGAATTTGTGTGTATAATTCCCATACTCAAGCCTAGCACTCTTTTGCTCTATATTCCTCAGACCCTCAGAAAGCCCTTGAACTGAATACTCAGTACTCCAGATACATTAAGCCAAAATGGTTTGTAACAATGACAACTAATCCTGCCTGGAAGGAGATCACAGATGAGCTGCTCCCTGGCCAGACACCATCAGATAGACCTGACTTGGTATGTTGAGTTTTTAACATGAAGGCAAGGCATCTTCGAAATCGAATTATGAAGGATGGAGTTCTGGGTCAAGTCATAGCATTCGTCGACCATATCGAGTACCAGAAATGTGGGCTTCCTCATGATCATTCCCTCTACTTTGGATCTCCAGATGACCCCATTAGATCTCCTGAGGATGTGGACAGATACATTTGTGCATATCTCCCTGATAAGCAAACACAGGGAAAGCTTTGGGACTTGGTTACCAGGTTCATGATGCATGGTCCATGTGGATTAGACAAGCCTAATGCACCCTGCATCGTAGATGGCAAATGCTCCAAAGGCTTCCCAAAATCTTTCCAAGAAGAGACTTCTCTTGATGGAAATGGCTATCCTTGCTACCAACGCCCCAATGATGGTTGATTTGTCATGAAAGATGGTTTCAAGCTGGACAACCACCATGTTGTTCCTTATGTCCCTAAGCTGACCTTGAAGTTTGAATGCCATATCAATGTTGAATGCTGTGCAACTGTTGCTGGAGTCAAGTATATCCACAAGTATGTTTATAAAGGCCCTGATCATGCAACACTCAAACTTGGAGACAGAGAGAATCTAAATGAAATCAAGCAGTATCTTGATGCCAGATGGATTGGCTCCTCTGAGACAGTTTGGCACATTTTCCATAATAAAATGCATGATGCAAAACCAATTGTGTACAGGCTGCAGGTTCATCAACTTTCTGATACTATTAATTCTATAACTTCTTGATTGACCTTACTGCAGCTTCACCTTCCTGATCAACA
The DNA here is from genome assembly GCA_000827215.1 of Sphaerobolus stellatus SS14. Lineage (NCBI taxonomy): Eukaryota > Fungi > Basidiomycota > Agaricomycetes > Geastrales > Sphaerobolaceae > Sphaerobolus > Sphaerobolus stellatus. The sequence continues at coordinate 591,554 of KN837124.1, read as the reverse complement.
GATGATTGTCTTTGATCCCAATTGTCCAGAAGAGTTTATTACAAACCAGGTTCGGAATTCCAGGACAATGCTTACAGGGTACTTTGAGGCCAATAAGAAGTATCCTCATACCCAGGTTTATGTCTATCAGGATTTCCCTACCCACTTCTGTTATGACTATGAAAAGAAGTTATGGAAGCCAAGGCAAAGGGGTAACTGCATTGGAAGAATCTATTTTGCATCACCTAATTCAGGCAAACGATTCTACTTGCAAACACTGCTCACGGTTGTCCCTGGCTCTACTTCTTTTGATGACCTGAAGACTGTGAATGGTGTCCTTTATCCAACTTTTCAAGATGCATGTTGTGAAAGGGGACTTCTACAGGAAGACAGAGAATGGTCAATGTGCTTTGAGGAAGCAGCTTCCATGCATTCTGGCACACAGCTACGCTCCTTATTTGTCACTATTCTTCTATTTTGCTGTCCTCAGGATCCTGTAGAGCTGTAGAACCACTTCAAGGACAGTATCTGTGATGACCTTCAGAGATGTCTTCAGAGACCAGGTGTCTGGAATGTGGAACCAGGTGATGAGATAGACTATGGTCTATACCTCATTGAGCAGCTTCTCCAGAGGTCAAACTCTGCTCTTTCCCATTTCCCTGGCATGCCAATGTCTCAAAAACTTGGGAGCATGTGGGCAGAAATCGTCTCATAACAGAGCAGTGTGCCTATGATAGAGACACTGAGAGAAGGAAGGCAACAGAGGGAATCACTCAGCTAAATCCTGAATAGAGCAGTGCTTTTGAGGCTGTGAGTATGTCTGTTCACAACAAGCAAGGCAAGCTCTTCTTCCTTAATGGTCCTGCTGGGACAGGAAAGACCTTTGTCTACAAGGTCTTATGTTCCCATCTCTGAGCAGATCAAATGATTGTTCTCTGTGTTGCTTCATCAGGCATTGTTGCTCTTCTTTTACCAGGAGGTCGAACTTCTCATTCAATGTTCAAGATTCCCCTGAATTCAAATGAGACTTCTTTCTGCACTTTTCGCAAGCAGGACATGAGAGCTTTTCTGCTCAGGGAGACCTCTCTCATTATTTGGGATGAAGTCCCAATGCAAAATCGCTTTGACCCTGAAACAGTTGATAGAACCCTTCGTGATATCCGAAACTTGGATAAACCATTCAGAGGGATCACTGTTGTCTTTGGAGGTGATTTCCGGCAGATACTCCCTGTTATTCCTAAAGGAAGTAGAATTCAAATTGTTGCAGCTTGCCTCAAGCACTCTCCACTGTGGCAGTCAGTCAGATAACTGAAGTTAAGGACCAATATGCGATTGGAGCAAGGAAGGGAGAACTTGGAGTATGCTGATTGGTTGCTCAAAATAGGTGATGGACAAAATTCACCTGATGGCAAGGTACATTTCCCAGAAAATACAGTTCAGGGACTGATTGATGCTCTTTATCCCAATATCCAAATTCCTGGCATACCTGGAGATCAATACTTTTTGGAGTGGACTATCTTAGCTCCAAAAAATGAAGATGTTCATGCCATCAATGCAGAGATTCTGAATCATCTGCCAGGTGAAAGGATGACTTATAGGAGAGCTGATAGAGTAGAATTGGAAGGCGAAGAGGAAAACAATACCTACACTCAAGAATTCTTGCATGGACTGAATGCATCTGGCCTGCCATTGCATAACTTAGAATTAAAGGAAGGAGCACCAATTATGCTTCTATGGAACCTCTCACCAGCAGAAGGTTTATGCAATGGGACAAGGTTGGTTATAACACAATGTGCACGGCATTTCATCAAGGCACAAGTATTGGGAGGAGACCATGCAGGCTATGAAGCTCTCATCCCAAGAATTGATCTTTCTCCTTCCCAAGATGAATTTCCTTTCAAATTCTTTCGTTGTCAACTACCAGTTCAGCTTGCCTTTGCAATGAGTATAAATAAAGCTCAAGGTCAATCTGTCAAACATACAGGGATAGATCTATGGACTCCAGTTTTCACTCATGGTCAGCTTTATGTAGCATTGTCAAGAAGTACTGCAGTGGTAAGGGTAAAAGTTCTGTTTCCATCCAAGGAGCCTGTTTCAGAGAACATTGTATATTCTGAAGTGTTATGAATGCAAACTATATTCAAGTGGTTATGGAATTATTTAGAGTCCCCCTATAATGAAAAATATTGAAGTAGCACTTGCCCCCTATCTCTTAGTTCGCCAAAGGCAAAAGTGGGCCCTCGTATTATTATACTGTGTGTCAGGTCCTTACATAAGATTATGTCAGCATTATTTAGCACTCACCTCTGCCACTGAGGGAAAATTCGAATAAAATATGTAAAAATTGGAAATAAATTCTTTCAACTGTTTTAGACCCTTTACAGTGTTGTTACAATGCCATGAGGTGGTGGCAAGGCTGCCTTGCCCTATGGTTTCTTCAAGGCTTAAAAAATTCAATAAAAATATTTAAAAAAAAAGAGGAATAGCTAAATATAAGTCTTCTGAACTTTTTTGACCTTTCCCACAATCCTCCTCAATGCCATGAGGTGGCAGCAAGGCTCTCTTCCTCTCTGTCCACCATCTGTACAACAAACTGTTGTATCTTTCAGACTTGATGTAGTTCACCCAGAATCTGGACACACTGGGATTCCGGACAGATAGAGAAAAATATGCTTAGGGCCATATATAAAAATTATGTTTTAATTAAAAATGTATATGACATGCATAATACAAATGAAAATAAATTGATAACAATGTTCAAGGCTTTTTAGCTTTTTCTAGTTTTTTTATTTGCTCGTACCCAGTGCAGGCACCTTTGGTGGTATACAATTGGTGCTACCCTCAAACCAAGCATAGATTTTCGCTTTTTAGACTATCTAAGTAGTAGATACGGTTTTCATTTTGTTTGTTTAAACCACATTTAATTCACTATTATGAGTTTTGCCTCGAGATGCAAGCTGTCCGGTTTCCCTGGTCACAAGCGCACAATCAGTGGAGTAGCTATATGTTTATTGTCAATGCTAGAAGTTTCAAATCAAGGGCATTCAACCTGATATTTTTTCTAGTCACAGATTGTATGTGTGAAAATATCTTAAAACAGAATGATATGCAAAAATATTGCCGGAAAACATATTGATATTATTTCTATGAAATCTGTTCGGATTCTGGGTGAACTACATTACCTGTATTGTTTGTATTGGTATGATTTATTTACTATTTATTATTTTATTTCCCCTCTCTGACAGTCTTTTGACAGGCCATTCTTTTAAACTTAAAATTTCTTAAAAAATGTTATTTTCTATAATGAGCAGGTCAGTGGAGAGATACTCACATTTTACCATTGTGCTCATCACTTTAACAGGAATGCAAGCACTCCTGAAAGATGCAGAGCTCATGTCCGAGTTCAGATAGGGACCAGACGTTGAATATGAGACCTCACACTGAAAGAAAGGAACAAACAGCTCTACAGTCAGTTCAAACCCCATTACCACCACCACCTCAGCCTTTCCCCATCTTATCACTACAACAGAATCAACCTCACAATCAACCATCATCTAAAGATCCCTTCATGGTGCCTCCAGAGTCATCTGCTCAGGTACTGGATCAGCTTTGCAATGCAGTACAAAATATATGACTTCAAGCACTGTTACGTCCTGATATCTAGGAGTGACTTCGGACTCCGGATATAGTAGAACGGAGTAAGTAATTCGGAGTCCGGATGATATAACTGAAAGGACTTGGCTTCAACTTATATGTTGCGCCCTTAACCGTATGTGTTGTCCTTATTTCAGAATGAAGTCCAGACGAACAGAGATTCGGAGTCCGATTGTTTGTCACAGACAAATCGGTTGTGAGATACTCGGAGACCGAGTGTAGTGGAACAAGAATGGAGATGGGCAGACGGGGGCCGGAGTGAGTTAACAGATAAACGAAGTGGATTTCTGACTACTGAACCATAATACAAGGACGGCTATTTATACTAAATGGAGGCCGATAACAAATGGGGAAATAGTCAGGGTCACGGAGATGAAACAGATAAGGAAAGAATGATAAGGAGCGTGGTTGGCTGAAAGAATATGACGCGGAGTCCGATGAGAATATAACGTAAAAATCATGTGGAACATAAAACACGTGAAATCATAAAT
>KN837124.1:570629-587330 GCA_000827215.1 Sphaerobolus stellatus SS14 | reverse complement strand
ATGCTTGGCATCGATGAGAAATAAGCGAGATAGGAATAAAGACGGAGACCGAACAATAATGAATGGTAATGAGTGACGGAGTCCGAGAATAATAAGCGAACGAATGAAAATAATACAAATAATCAAGAACCAATGAAATCAAAGATGAATAACAAATATAGCTGGAGCGGAGTCCGAAGGAAAATGAAATAAAATCGAAATAAAACAAAATCGGGATCGGGATTTGATAAGCACTGCCTATCCCGCAAAGAGATCTCTCCCAAGTACCACTAGGTACTGATGCTGTTGCACAATTATGAGAGCAAGCAAATGCTGCTATGAGTAGAGTTCAGGGTGCTACTGCTCAGAGATGAAGTCAAAGGAATCCTCCTGATCCTGATCAGGTACCTCAGGGAGCACAGCCTCCTCAATTACAACAACAAGCAAATGAGGCTACTAATCAAGGCTTGGAGACTGGAATTCATCTTCAGAGGCAGTTGCATTCTGGCAATTCAGGAAGAAGACAGCCACTCTCTGATTTTGATGCATGATTCATGCCACCTCTGCAAGACAATTTTCCCCAGCATGAATCTGAACTGCATCCAGAGGGTGGATTGGCTAAGCTTCCTGGCCAACCTTGAGCAGCATGTTCAAAGGGCCTGCAGGTCAAGATACATGACTTGGGAAGAATGGACCATAAATGTCAGTATTTGTGATGCTTTCCATTGGCTTGATGAGAGGCTTTCAAGAGGCAGAGTAACTGAACCCAAGTTCTCTCTCTGCTGCTACCTGGAAAAGGTTCAGCTACCCCCACCCTCTGATCCCCCTCCTGAGCTTCTGAGATTGTTTAAAGAGCAGTCATCAGATGCAGTGGAACTCTAAATCAATATTCAACAATACAGTGCTCTTTTGCATTTACTTCATTGGGCACTAAGCTAAATGAAAGAATGTTGCAGGGAGGGGGTCCCTACTCCTTTCGTATCAATGGAGAACTCTATCATCAACATGGATCTCTCCTGCCCTTGGAGACAGATGATCGACCTGTCTATGTTCAGCTTTAACTTTATGATCCTCAGATTGCACTGAGCTACAGAATGGCAAGGATGATGGCCTAAAGGAAGCAACTATGTGGAAGCTTCAAGACATTATCTTATGGCATAATCCTTGGATGTAAGGGATTGTGCCCTCAGTGTGAGCCAATCACCCACAGTTGCAAGTGCACTGAGCCTCTTCTATAGATAATGTGCAAATCTAGCAACAGTTACAGGTAAAAAGATGACTGGCTTACATAATGCAGCCACAACTACTATAGTTTACTAGATCCCACTCACTACATTGGATCAGAATCTATCAGACAGCAAAGGAAATTCTGGAGAAGCAACCAAGAACAGCTGATATGGTGGTTGCTATCCATTTTGTTCCTGGGACAGATCAGCAATGTTATAATGCTCCAACTTCCACTGAGATAGCAGCCATCCTACCTGGCCAAGGTGATGAATGAACTGTTGGGCAAGATATTGTGGTTCGATTGAGAGGAGGTCTTCAGAGAATCCAACATGGCACTCCAGCATACATTCCCCTGCATTATACTTTAATTTACTCAAAAGGTGATCAGGGATGGCATTACCATATAACACTTACTCAAGGCCAAAAATTGAGAGGTCCTACTCATAATAGTGATGACAATAATGAGGAGGAAAGTGATGATGATTCAGAGAATGTGTCAGGGGACAACCCTAAAAGTCCATTTTTACAGCTATCCAGACCCCACTTCAATACACACCAACAAGCTTCTGGAGTCCGAGAACCATTTGTACAGGCACCCGAACTCCACTTTAGCACTCATCTACAAGATCTCGGAGTCTGAGACCCCTATAGTCATATGTCCAATACTTACTTTCCAATGTACCGGAATGGAGACACAGGTGGCTCCCGGGCCCCGAGTCATGACTCATCAAGTTCGTTCTATGGTTTCGAAGTCCAATCATAGGCCCTTGTTATGGCCGGAGAGTGGGAGGTTAGTATGGATGCAGTGGCAGAGTTCGGAGTCTGCATTCAAGGCTGTAGGTTAGTGTGTGGTCAGGGTAGTTTGTATGGTCTTTATTATGTTATCTCTCATTCCTTGTTCCTGTCATTCATGTGGTCCCCTTATTGTTTATTTCTTGGCATTAATGATTCCTAATTATTCACAGTATTTATTGGGCTCACACTAGCAGAGGCAATCCAAGACTTTCTCTTTGGATTTCTCCTCTGCTAGGTGAGATTCCCCCTTTTTGTATTTATGGTTGTTTATTGATCCTCTTTGGATTTCCCCTCGGCTAGCTCTGGTGTGATGTCTGTTGGAGTCTGAGGGTTGCCCTTACAGAATGAAGGTGGAGATAGAGGAAGAAATTGGCTTAGCTGTGCACAGTATCATGCATACAGAATCCACCGGCAGGAACAGCAAAATGACCTTCTCTTGATGGCTGGCAAACTGTTTCAGCAGTATGTTGTAGATGCATGGGCACAGATTGAGCAGGCAAAGCTTTCCTGGGCAAGGTTTAATTAAAGCACATTGCATGCTGAGGTTTATAGTGGCCTTGCTGATGCAATAGGTCATGGAGAGTCTCTGAACCAGGTTGGAAAGTGTTATATTCTTCCATCATCCCATGTTGGAAGTCCCAGATTTATGTAGCAGCTTTTTCAGGACTCAATGGGTATTTGTCACAAAATTCCAAATTGGGAAGAAATTAGAAGGGAACCTTTGCCAGGTCAGACCCCTGCTGATAGACCAGATATGGTAGCACATGTTTTTAGGTCCCCTCCAATCACACTTGCTCCTGGTATTAGTGAGATAGAACCCATGTTTCAATTTCTGGGGAGGTATATTAAGGATTTTTAGAGCAACTTTCCACATCTTAAATCTATCTAATCAGATTAGAATAGCTTCAGGACTAGTTGTTTAGGGGATTTTTCCGGAATATAATTGATGGATTATAAAGTGTATGTAAGTACATAAGATTCTTACCTGAGTTTAAAAACTTACGTATACAAAATATCAGACCTTAACTCAAATAATTGAGGGAAATATGAAGAGATTTCCGCGAGCGATTATTTTTCACCCAATATCACGTGACCGTGGGACCGCCGTACATTTGCTGGGAGGTCCAAAAATCCTCCATCAACGACCGTTACGGATATGTCGTGTGCCGACACCCTGCTGTGTTAGAGTTGCAGCACACAAATTCGGTCAGAGGAATCAGTGGATGGAGAGGATTTATTGAATCAGACAGACAGTGCTACATAGTACTGTAATAAAGAAGCTCAACTATGGATTAAAAATAAAAAAAGAAATTCCAATGAAGTTAACATGATCCAGGTGTCGGTGCCTTCTCAAGCCGTCTGAGGAGAAGAATAACGGAGAGAGGAGGAAGATGGACAGTAGAAATATTTGATATAGAGCAGCCTTCAGGATATCACGATGCGAACCGTGGTGTGTTGAAGGATGCGGTGGTAGGAGGAAGAGAAGGCAACAAGGGCAAACTGGTCAACCCCAGCGGTTTGCGCCGGCCCATGGGTGGTGCGAACCACCGAAATTTAGTCAAGCGGGGGAGGGGGAAGACTCTGGGGTCCATAGGTTTGCCCCTCATCTCGTTCTTCAATGTTTTCTTCCTCACCAATATTCTGTGTCGTTGTTCCAATCATAAAGCTCCCAAATTCTTGGATAAGACTCTGATTGAATTCTTGTACGCGTGCCACAAAAGCGGAAAGAGTTGAGGAGGTAGCAAGTGTCGATCCGTCTGACCCGTGTTGAAGTTGATCATCGAATTTGCGCAGCTCGAGGACGAAGCGGCATACTAGAATTACGGAGACTCTGGGTTGGGTTCGTACTGTGTGAGCGGGAGAATATTGGACGACCTCCGGGGATGACTACATACGCATTTTCGAGTTGGGAGTCCACGCCGACGAGGTAGGGCTACATTCCTAGGTATGTTATGCAGTCTATGACGGAGAAAGATATTCTGGGCTTACATTCACCAACTAGTCCGATTCCGACAGTACTGTGAGGGATGTGTACATTTCAAGAAAGGTTCAACTCACTTTCTTGCTGATAGCGTCCGCGAGATTCCAGCTGAAGATTATACTATCATCGGCCGATGAGGGATCGGAAATGTGACGGATAGATAGATAACTCGCTCACGTAAATCGCATGACACCTAAAAAAGTCAGTCTTCCTCCAATGTTGATATTATACACCGGGAAGTTGCGACTGACCTTGGCGTAGGAAAATATGGAATAAGGATGCTTGGTCATCTTGCGAAGCGTTGAATGTTGATCCGCGGATTGACCATGCATAGTAGGCCGTGACAGCCATGACGATAAATTCAATTAATAGTGACAAGGTGACCTGCACGGTGTCTAAGAATGCCTATAAGTTCTTGTATGACAAGAGGATTTATCTCAAACTCTGACCCCTACAGTGATGTCAGCTACGAGAGTGACTGATGTTCAAATGCTCATGCGTTGACGTACAAGGTTCGTACATCGCCAGGAACACTCCCCAAAAATGGAATGAATAAAACTCGCTATGATAAAGATGAAATTTATATTTTGGAGATTAAATAGATAAATCCGTACTAATGAAATAGCAAGACTCGCCATGAGCATAAATAAGAGAGTGATCCCAAGGATCTTGTTGCCACCAGTAATAGAATAAGCTCTTGCGATGAGGATTGCTAGAGTACGAAGTTGAAAGAAGATTAAAAATTAATGAATAGATAGCTTACCCTGTATGGCAGTGCCAGCAGCTGTATTTAGGACCTGTCCGGCGTCGTTTAATGCCGAAAGCACCCTATGATATTTTTCACGTTAGCAATATCAGTTTCCGTAATAAACAGAAAACTCACTGATAATTGTAACAAAATGGAGAGAAGAACAACAGTGAGAGAAGCATACTTACCCTTTGAGAAGGGTTGTCTTCCAAACTCACAAGATCATATGCCCAGAAGGAGAACATGTCATCAAGGATGAAGTAGCGAGCTGTGAGGTACAATATGGTGCCTAAGTTAACCTTTCTTTTCCAGATATGTTTGAGCTCCTTATCGAGGGTGAGCATGGTATCATAGAGTAAGAGAGCTTGGGACGTGTTTGTCAGTTGAGTGTGGTGCATAACCTTTTTGGTGGTTTGTTCAATACCTGGTCCTGCAAGATCTGCGTATGACTGAACACGTCTGTAGGATGATTCGTTATTCAAGAAGAACTTTAATAAAATCATTGAAAGTCTTACTCGTAAAAGTAAGGTGTAATGAGTTCTTGGACCTCTAAGCCATCCATCGTGAAATGACCAATGAAAGGGTATAGGTAAGGATGAACCTGGGGTAGTTCCCGGTTAAATAACTGTAAGAACATTCATCAAACATCACGGAAGTTGTCTTGTCATTAAAGAGAAGTTAATCATTTTTGATTTCCAGCCAAAAACTCTAGATTAGAGGTTAATCACTCAAATGATGGCTTATACATCCTTAATTTAGCATGACTTCCAGACACCTGGCATAGAATCCAGAACATCATTGTTAGTAGACAGGTTGTGGTGGAGCCACAGTGCCACCAGGTGGCTCAAAATCGTAGTGATGTCATGGCTTTCTCGCGCTTTCTATTGGCCCAGGAGGCATCCTATCCTTGTAAAAGGAAATTTCCCTGTAAAAATAGCCATGCCACCACAAAGATTTGCTACCAGGTGGCGCTGTGGCTCCACCACAACCTGTCTAATGAAACTACTAGTGCCATCTATTTCCCTAATGGAGAAACGCGGCCCTCTAACCTTCATCTTCTTGACATCTCTTTCTGTTTAAATGGATGGTTTGAACTTCATTAGTCCAGCATAACTTCCAGACACCTGCCATAGACTCCAGAATATTCAATTCCAATGAAGCTACTAGTGCCATCAACTCTCCTTATGGAGAAACACGGCGCCCCTAACCTTTCATCTTCTTGCCATCTATTTCTGTGTAGGTCATTCTCCCACATGACCTATTATTGTCGCTTCGCATCACCTTTCTGTCAGGATCTCGCAGCCAGTCTGTTACATAACGCCAAATGCTGTCAGCACAGCAACACATTACTGTCACGGTCGCATCGTCTAATGGTCTCATGCCGCCTTCCATTGCGTCACATCATCGAGGCCTTCTTGTCCCCAATTAAGATATCTCAACTTCTACTGGATTGTTTAATTTTTCTGTATTTTTAGCCTCGAACCACTCCAGCTCCTTCCACCCCCGTTGCCACTCAACCTGAGCCTCCTACTTAATGGCAAGTCTCTCACCCTCAGGCTATTGCCAGCCCTTCTTCACTGGGGACATCTTGCTAATTACCTCAAGTGAAATGTCAAGGAAAAGCTTCACCGGACAAGGTGGCTCTATCATTAAATTCTGCACTCTGAGACATTTTAATTGCGGATATAATCACGTCATATTTGCTGAATTGAAGCAGCCTAAAATGAGAAGAAAAGCATCTCGGAAACCACCCTTTGAATATGCAGAAACTCGAACTTTTTTCAGCCCTTTCAAATAATATTCTAGCCCTATTTATCTAATAATATTATGGATACCAATAGGGTGTCAAACTCAACAGAAAACAGAGTGAAATCCACCCTTTCACATCCTTGCCGTTCAATTCACAGCTGCTGAAATTGCCGGATCTTGTCGTAGTTTCTGTCGCCTTAAACTATAATTTCCCGTCGAATAATCGGAAAATTTCCAGGGTTGAACAAGCTGCTTATATGTCGATGGAAATGCTTCAGGAAGATGTTTTGCTTCCGCGATCGATGATTTAGTCAGCTTCTACGTGGCCTGACAGCTCAACAGCAAGGGCAATCTCATTATCTTATCCATTTCATTATATACACATACAAAGCGAGTTTTCGAGTCAATTTCTATCACGTTAAACTGATATATTAAAGTCACCGTCAAGAATATCTTGGTGGCCTCTTCCACATGCGTGGAATAAAAGTGGTTTGGATGTAGGTTATTGGTCAGCTGAGTGTGAGACTTGGTACAATACTCGCCTAAAAAGGATTGCCGAGGGAGGGGTACTGCTTAGGACAACAGCGCAGTGGAAAAAAACGTTGGTCAGGAATCGTAATATGCCGAAATTCATGAAGAATTATAGAGAAGTCTGTGAGCTCGCATTAGATAGTTTAGATTTGCATTTGGTTTCTGAATTATAACGGAACAACGTGTCTTGCCTTTGTTATGCTTCGCTCTCAATAAATGTATAGTGGTAATGAGACGCCCTGCGATTCCAGCTCCTAGCGAGACAAGATATGTATGTCGACTTAGTAATTTCATTCGTACGTATCGCATCAGTGAAAAGATAATGTATATGTTCCTTTCATTTATCTGCAGACATGACTTGGAAACTCTACAAAATGTGACATCTAAGAATATGGTTTCTTCCAGGAGAATACTTATGTGTTGTGAAGTGCGGAGGAGGGTAACCTGGGAGATATGAAGAGGGCGACTGATCGAAGAGGCGGCAGAAGCAGTATACCGATTCTATATAGATTGTGTTAGCGAAGGAGTTATTAAAGGATTAAGAGAGCTGATAAAAAACGTACTATAGTTACAGGACAGGACAAGCTGAGCAGAGGAAGGGAGCGGAAGCCATGGCGGTTCTCGATCGAAGCGACGGCGCAGGCTCGGCAATAGCAATCTTCCTAGCAACATTGTAAGGCTATCAGGGACGAGCTGTTGACGAGGATGGCAAGCGATGGGAGCGACGGCGCAGGCTGAACGATAAAGATCTTCCAAACAATGTAAGTTTCTTAAAAGATTAAGATATAAGAAACATATTTTAGTTACAGAAGGAGCTCTTAACGAGGAGGAGCGGAGGCAGCGACGGGTACGGAGGATGGCAAGCGATGGAATCGACGGCGCAGGTTGGACAATAAGGATCTTCCTGGGAGGATTGTAAGCTTCTTAAAGGATCATAAAAGTTGATAAGAGACATACTATAACTACAGGACAGGACGAGAGGCATCTCCATAGGCCGCTCCTTGGACGTGTCTCCTATGCGATCTGCTGGTCGTCCTCACTCTTTCCTCCACGTCTCTCTCTCGCCTTCCCTGCCACCCTCTCCTAGCGTTCTCGTGATTTCACGGTCGTCCTTGCTCGCCTTGCGCCTTGTGATTCGTGAATACTTGCGCCTGGGTATGGGTATGCTCGTGACTATCGCTTGAAGCTCCGCTTGAAACTGTGACTCATCCGCTCGTTGGCCTCATCCTCCCTATCCTCGCCTTTCTTGCTCCGTCCTCATCTGAATCCAGCGACATTGTGAAACACTGTGTCGTTTGGGCAGTTTGGGGATCGTTCGGCGACATATATTGTCAATGTAGAAGAGTGTATGACAATCAGTGGCTCAGGACCTCATGCGACGAGTCAGCAATCGGTGAGTCCGAATCCTCCTCGCTTGGGCAGTGTTCCTGTAAATACTTTATGTATAATAGCACCGGTTTAATATTTTTTTTTATTACTCTATCCTCGAACAAACGAAGAATGAACCTCAGAGTAGCCGGTCTCCTGAAACGAAATCGCCGAAAATCCCCATCTGCATCCAGCGACCTCGTGCAACACTGTCGTTTGGGCAGTTTGTGGATCATTCGCAGGCAGATAATAACAGACTCCATGTATAATAGTATCAATTTAATACATGTCTTTATTACTATATCCGTGAGTGAACGAAACAATGATGAACTTCGGAGTAGCCAGTCGCCTAAACGAACTGAGCAAGTGGCTGTCGAAAAATAATCCATAAGCTCAATCTTTCTTCGAGCCTTCGGAAGTTAGGAAGTCTGGCCAGCTGAACATCCGATGCTAGTGAATCGTTAATCCATAATTCGCATGAGATACTAGTAACGAAGAGCACTCACCCAGAATAAGGGAAGTGTATGAATGCACTCTTTTTCAATGCCCTTGATTTCTCCAGACTGGAACGGTGTTGGTGCAAAATGACCCACTATATCGGCAGGTCTGATCAAAGATCTAGTTTTTGTGAACTCTTTGTAATATAAACGTCCTCCAGAAATTGGGAACCTCCGCCAGTGGTCGTACTTCACATGTTCAGAATGGAGAGCCGCATATTCTCTAACTGCGAAGAATATCTCAGTTATCCCGGTTCTTCCATCATTTGCGGGTTGTACGTGTGCAAAAAATATACTTGATTGAGCATAGAACGGGTCGGGTACTCCCTCTCTTCACCAATATGTAGCTATCTCGATGAGCTTCGGTTAATTTTCCAACTGGTTCTTCACGACGATCGGCGCTCCTATACCAGACTCCCCGGTACATATACTCAGTTAATGCTGAAGCCAGTTTTGGTACTGGAATCCCAGATCCTAGTGAGGCATTCTGGGATACGTAACGTCCTCTTTCTTCGGAATCGACAGTTTCATTGAGAAACTGAATCAAAAGATCATACAAGCCTTGATATAGGTCTGTAGACGGCATTTGGCTGATCCGTGCCTATACAGAACATTTTTATAAATGTCGCCTCAATTTCGCCTGATCAACCAAAAAAAGGATAAGCATGGAATATAGCTAGGAAATAATAACTATACCACTGTACCTGACCGCATATTTGTAGGAGTATCTTGTAACATCCCATTGAATCTTTCGAATGCATTAGTACTTCTCGAGGGCATGGGTCCTAACCCCTCCATTTGATCACCCATATGATACGCTAGATGTTCTGTTGGTTGAATTTTAGCCGTGGGATATAGGTCGACCCGCCCTTGAAGATACATGCCGTACTCCTCACGAAACATTTTCGCAGTAGACATGCCGTCACCCATATCAATAATTACTTCCCGAGTATTTGCGATAACCATAGCGTTGGCTAAATGCATGAAGTTTTCAAGCATTAGTTTATGACGTGCGCTCCCAGAGTCCCAGATGCGTGGAAGAGTCACCACGAAACGAATCAGGACCACTGTACACCATTCGTCAGCTGACAGGGTGACATGTTCACTGGCGTAAAATGATTTGGCTCCAGGGGCTGTCCATGATGGCAGTCGTGTTCTTGCTATGTCCCGATTCAGCTCAAATATAGTGTCTTTGCCCAGTACAGCTTGGCTCTGTGGCGATTTGTAGGGCACAGGGACAACCACAGGGTCTTCTAATTGCTATTTCGTTTCGGTGTCAACATAATATTTTCAATAAAGTGCCAATGTGCGTACCTGCTTGATCAAAATTCAGAGAGCTCTAACTTGGTGTTATCCTTCAAATATTTGATTTTGCGGCTATTGCAAAGAGTATCTAGAGTTGGCTTAAGTCTTTTGGAAAGTCATGTGGTATCCACTATTCTGGTAGCAGCCGTCACGCTTCCTAGACGCAGTCTGGCCTTCAATAGCTGACGCTCTTCGCCAGTCAGGTTGGCCTCAGAATCCACAAACCCTTTGGCTTCAGTCATATCGATTTCCAAGTGTTCAGGATGCTGAGCCTAATAAATACGAAAGATTCAGATTCAGATTGAGTATTGTATTCAGAAGGAAATACATACGTAATACTCAATTAAAGATTCGCCCAATCTCTCTGAGGATTCGGCACGTCAGATATCCCTCTTTTCACATAAGACAAACAAGACTGCTTTACGTACTTGCCTGACAGATTGTCCTTTGGATATTTTCTGAAGAGCACCAAATACTTCATCGGCAGAGATGGGATAGGTTACCTTTGGCCGATATAGGGTGTCTGGATTATCGGAAACCTGATCTTGTTTAACCATTCTTCGGTGGTTCCATTGCTTGGCCTTGATATCATCAACGTTCTTGAGTGCCCGATAGATTGCCTGACGAAGATTTTTCTGCTGGAAGAGCATGAATTCTATGCCAAAGGATTGCACCTCTTCCACGCCTTCTAGAGTATTGCATAAAAGCATTTCATAATCCAAAAACGCAGAATTGATGGCATGGTGTTCCTTTAGTGCGAAAGGACCTGTATTTGGAGGTCCTTTGAGGCTGAATTGAGAGATGTAAGAGGTTTCGGGGTCAGGCGCTGACTGGAATTCGAGGTGCTTGGGAGGAGAGAATGAATCAACGAGTTGATCAACAATTGTTTGGTAACCTTCCAGCTCTTCCAGAGCTTGGAGGTTTACCAACGTGTGACCTTCATTAACGGGTTCCGTAGCAGGGTTTGTAACAGATACAGACGTAGGGACATCGACATTTCCGTTAATGGCAGAATCTTTAACGAAAGAATCTGCCATGATAGTATGTGCAGTCGAATCATCCGTCACCAGCAAACATGCGACAGTAAGGTCACCCATCTTTTCGATGATTTCTCACCGGTCGTGGGCCTGCTGATGGGTAGTGTGCATCTTCCATTGGTTATAAGTAATAAATCAGCCTTGGAATTCTTTCCTTGTCAATGGATCCATCGATACTTGAAGGTCACATTGCATTATCTGACATGTGCAACACTTTAGTTGGCCCATGACAAACGAGGATGATGGAGGAATGTTTAGTCAAGGAGCCGAAACCAAGCGGCGCTGACATTATTTTCAAGTCCGACTGACATCCTATCTATCATGTTCTACTGAAACATCGATTATGTTGAATCACAAGGAGATGGAACATAAAAAGGGCTTGTAATGAGAGAGTAAATTTGGAGAGTAGCCTAGGGAAAATTGTTGTCGTACTATGTTTTCCACAATACGATGATGATCGCCGGTAATTATTATAGTATGCTGTTCGTCAATAAATAAATATCAAATTACTATGTTATAATCTAAGATTTCAAGCATATATTGTGATTCAGGGGTACCGCCCAAGTGAAGAAGATAATATTACTCAGAGAAACATGGTGTATCCTATTATACGACCAGATCTCTTTTGTGTTAAATCAACCAAACCCTGCCCTGATCAAGGAGCACCTCTGAATCCGTAGAAATAACTGAATTTTACATGCCAAGCTCCTCATTTAGTGCTTGCACTTTCGCAACTGGATTTTGCGACCAACTCTCCACGGGATTGGGATGCTCTCAACAGCTATCTCAGAGGAGGATAAGCCATTTTTCGGCTATGGTCCACATGTCAGGTCAAGTGAGAGTTATCACAGCCAGAATTGAGTCCTCAAATTAGATATACTACTTATGGTTATGTCCTGTTATCGCACTGTTCGCGAGCACACTAAGTACATGGCGGAGTTTGGGCCTAGTCTAATCCAGGTCCATCTATTAGCAAGCGAATGATGCAACACATGCTCCATGCAGGAACGCACAGGCTCTGTAGTCCTCTCCAGCTAGTTCCCCATGATAACATTTTGCTCTGTAGGTCCATATGCAGCCATGTTTTATAGAAGTAGTGAAGTATAAAATAGTTGCTTGTACTTCAAAACGAATGCGCAAATAACTGGAGAGCGCACGGAGATTCTGAGATATAATCTCATGCTGCGGATGATACGCCAAGACTCCAAATAACGTGTTCGTACCTCTCCATGTGACATTCTGTTCCATATGACTCGGGCTCAAGTTCTACTAAACGCCATGCCTGATTCTATCCAGAGAGATGACCTTTTGGGACTAATAACGTAAACATAAAAACTAGATGGGGTTTACAGTATTCCTATTGCTGTTTAATGATACGCTTAGTTTGGACTACCATAATACTGTTGTGTGTTCACCGAAAGGACACTGATGCACTGAAACCGCACTGCCGAAGAAAATGAGGGTGACAATGATATTTGAAACTCCGGTCCAAGCGATATCAGACCATTCATGAATCACCTGGGTCAGGTTGTACATACCCTCGGCGTTTCAATCCATCTTCGTGATAATCCTTTCATCAACTCTTATTCCTGTCACTATTGAGTATCTATGCCTCCAGAAGTTTTATATATTACGCCGGACCAGACAATATGTCGGTATTTTACAAGGCCGATCTGGTTGCAAAGTATATTCCTCCAGACGACTCGTAAATCAAATCCCACAGTCGATGTTCAATACAAAGTATTGGATTATCCTTCAATACCCCCGGTCCCATTGTGTCGTTTGACACATGAGAAAGTTACACAAGGGACATCCCACTATTAACCAGGCACAAAAATCTTGGAAAATGCTTTCGGCTCACCGAATTTGCTTCACCTTTTGTCAGCTGCAAATGTACAGAAAATACAACATTATTGGTGGATTTTACCAGTGAAGATTGAGAAAATATACCAGATTTATGATTCATTTATGGTGATTTTTTGACCTCATAAAATTGAAATAAACTCTCATATTCTCAGTCAAAAAATCCTAATCAAAAACCGAGGATTTCTGATAAGCATTTGTCCCCAGACAAATCTGACATTACTCATTACTTTGCAGTTATCAGAATGCCACAGTTTTTTAGTTGCAAAGGCTAGCCATAACTACTATAAATCTTTGATTTTCTGGATGAATTTCTCCGGACGAAAATCCATTACAAATTCTTGGTTAAAAATAGCCTAAATGTTTAAGCGGGTTTTCTGTGCCTTTTTTGAGTTGAAAATGCTTACAAATAAATGTATGATTTATTCTGGGAAAAATCCCACCTTCTTGGAGCAAGAAATCTCACTTTATTCGGAAACAAAATGCCATACTTTCCTGGCATTTACACAATGGAAACTATCTCAGATATTTAAATTTCTTGGTTGTTTTATGACAGCTTTTTTAGAACTTTAAAGCATCATTTTCTTTTAATTTACTGTGTGATAAAGATATCACAAGTCACAAATATTTAGCAACTTTCTCTTTTTGTAATATGGAGTAAAAAACGAGAATTTTTAGTGCTTTTCTTATGAGCTTAGAAACTTATAAACCCAGGTAAAACTTGAAGAGCCGAAAGGATTTTCCAAGGATTTCAGTAAGGCCTAATAATGGGATGTCCCCTGTGTTAGTCAAATATTGTCGTATTGCCTTGGGTTTTGCTAAAATACTGGAAGAGATCTACAGCAGCATTGGATCTCGAACTTCCACAGCTCTGCAAAGTTGAATTCAATGTGATTGGTGAAGAGTGAGTGAGCGTCCTTAGTCTCATTGACTTTCACTGAATCTTCCACAGAACCGTCGGAATAGTGCTCTCAACCGGTAATGTCCGCCTCTTACCCTTACGCATGGCTCCTAATCATTCGGCCAGATCCACCAGTGCAGAACCGCAGGTATGCTTTATTCATTTGTTCGTTCATTTCTGGTTATTTATATCGTTGCAGCCAGTCAGACACAGGATCTCCTCTCAAGGTTTCTTCGAGAGCTGCAGAGAAATCCAGAGCTATAGAGAATTCTCTGCCAGGAAACATGAACAATTCAGCGTGGAGCTCTGCCATTTCGGGTGAACAAAGTACTGATACACCTAATCCCTCTGGGAGCAGCCGGGGGAAAAGACAGGCCTCTGATGAGGATGCATTAACTGCGTAAGCTCATAAATCATTGAACATATGCTTGCAGCTAACTAGAAATGTTTAATAAGGGAAAGAGAGATGATAACAAAGAGATCCAAGAGCAATTCGGGTTCTACGGTTGCAAAGTCACCATTACCTGATCCAGGAACATCGACCAGTCTCGCAGAGACAGCAGAAAATGTTCCCATTATGAAGGCAATGTCTAAAGCATTACTGATATCAGAGAAACTGCCAACTGTGGTCTTCATAGATCTTGCGGAAGGTAATGCTGATATGGAACCATTACAGTCGGGTCAAAAGTTTACCATCAAATTTTATGGAACGCTTCAAGACGGTGTAATGTTTTCTACGGTTTCTAAAACCCAGGTAAGATATTCAGTAATAACTGATGGGGGCGCTTATCCATTTATGAACAGCTCATGGTGGACCCGAAAGCAACGACTATTCCTATTGGTGAGCACAACTAATTATTTGTTTACCTCAAACTATAAATGATTTTATTTCAGTATGGATGAAAAGCATGTGGTGAATGCAACCGGGAGGACGTCGCCTTATAGTTGTACCTCCAGAATTTGGCTATAAGGAAGGCAGTGGCAACAATACCCCCAAGAACCAGATGCTTCTGATTGGTAAGTATGGTTCCGCCTATACCAAGATAACTTATTAATATTTGCTCAGACGTTGCCTTGTTGTCCATTTTATGAAGTTTTCACTTTCCTTGTGGGTCTATCGTCGTTACCGATCGGGCTTGTATATGAATAAATTGAGAATTTGGATCGATTTTCTCCCATATCTTCTCTTCCATTACACGGTTTCTTTTCAACTGAAATAAAAAAATGTAGCCAGACATTAGAAGGACAAAATGCAATTATTATAAAAAGTCCAGAGGCTGTATAAAGTATCGCAGTTTATCACAAGACGCTGCGCTCGCACTCGGGAGCCGTCTTGGCGTGAGACTATTGCACGTGACACAACCACCTGTTTTCCGCATCGTCCGAACAAAGGGCTTTCCTCTATCATTCTTCGTTATTGTCGTCTAATCCTCCAGCCTGGATTATATCTGTTTTCCAAATCCAACAGCTAATACTCATAAGGATTTACCAAGCAAATATGTTCGTATTTTCCCTAACAAATACTATAGAGTTTTGCAGATCGACTCATCTACTCCCGACATCCAAGGTATGATTCTCTTCAGTTAATAGACTAAGCACATCAGAGATAATGGATTTCTAAGGTCCCCAGGCAGACTACAATTTGCATAATGACGAGCAGAATAATGTTCCTGATGCCACCACTGCAATTGTCCTTTGTAAGGTCATTGATGATATTCCTCACATCATGGTGAGAGCGTGATTTCAACTCTATCTGCCAGACTCACGTTATCTCTGTAGGATAACATGGACAAGTCAAATCAGACCCAGCAACAAGCATTGCAACACTTGAAACGTGAAATAGACACTGAGCATGTCACTGGTATTGCAGGTGTCATCAAGAAGCGTCGTATTCGCGTATGTTGTCTTGTTTCAACTATAAGACACATTCTCTCCAAACTCTTCTCCGTACTCTACGGCGGGATTGTGAAAATGGTTGGGCCTTATGATGTATGTTCCTGTCAGTCAAAACTTTCCTATTGCTTTTAACCAATGTGTTGGATACAGAGTGAGATATTCTTATCCAGCATAACTAAACACATAAACTAAAAATCCCAATGAGAGGACGATATATACAATGGCGTGTTGATATTTATATTCTTAGCCGTCATATGGGTTATAGCTCGTGTGTATAGCATGCATCAGAGTAAAGGTATGAGAATATTATCTCGAACTGATATCATACGAGTTAATAATGCTTCATAGCTGCCAAAGCTGCACTTGAAGCTGCACAACAAGCCGCGCAACTAGCTGATGCTTCAGTGCCATCCAAGGGTGGAATGACTGTCACATGGAAGGGCTTTGAGAATCCCTTTAAAGTTATATTGAATGCTTTAAATCCCTTTCGCGTTTGAATAGGTGTAAGGGCAACCCTCGAAGCCGAGCGGATGTCACGCAGAACTAGCAGAGGGGAAATCCAAAGATATATAAGTAAATGAAATATATACACGCGAAGGGAATCTCACCTAGCAGAGGGAAATCCAAAGAGAAAGACTTGGATTGCCTCTGCCAGAGTGAGCCCACTATATACCGTCCGGAAATGGAACGTAAACCCGAAAGGAAAACGAACAATGATCTGATGAACTCGGACACAATAAGGAAAGGGGAAACGAACCAATGAAAAGGAAAACAAAGGAAGCGGAAGCAAACGGAGAAACAACGAAACGATCCCGATCGCCGAC
>KN837124.1:520198-550287 GCA_000827215.1 Sphaerobolus stellatus SS14 | reverse complement strand
CATACCAGCCTCGCTCTGCGCCAATCACCACTAAATAAACATTAGATGGAATAATATTTTTGTATTCAGATTGTATTCAATAGTATTGACATTTAATTATATTCCGTATATATTTATTGATATTTAGATAGGATTGAGAGCACACCAAATGCACCCTCAGCGTACGTTTGCGGGCCGCCGGTATACGCGTAGCAGAGGTAAGTCCATGGGCTCGGTGGGAGGCGTCCCTGCCATATGCGGCCGGTACGCTAGTAGCGGGCTAGGGTTAGTTGGGTCAATAAAGTTAGCGAGAGGACGTCAACCGTGAACTAGGAACTAGGCTGGCATTCAGCAAAGGAAGTACGAATAAGGTTATGCGCAGGAAGGGAATGCTCAGAAGGTGACATTAGGACTTGAATGAGGTATGGAAAGGAATGGCCTTATTGGTGCATTGCTATGTCTCCGTGAGTACGGAGTTAGGTTACGGAGGGCATTTTCTGGAATGTGCGAGGTGATCCGGGGGTGCGAGACAGTATCGGTGGTCGAGCAACTTGATTGTGATCTTACTGGGGAGCGGAGGTTCGAATGAGGTGATATGTACCGTCAAACAACCGGGTAAGGTTACATGGTGTAGAAACAAGGTGATACGGAGTTACGAGACGGTATCGGTAGATGAACGACTTGATTGCAATCTTGCCTGAGGAGCGGAGGTTCGGATGAGGCGATAAGTATAGTCAAACGACGGGGTAAGGTTACTTGAGGCAGAAGCACTGCTCGGGGAAAATTACCTGGGATACTTTTGGCAAAGGAAGGTAATTGACGGCCCGGAATGAGGTTGCAATGTATCCTTGTTGCGCGAGTGAGGTTATGGGTGTGAGTAAGAGTATTATGTGCAGGGGTGAGGTGAGTTGTTGCTTCCGGGAGAGGAATGAGGTTGTGCGGTGTATGTTGCATCTTGAATTGCGCGTTGAGGAATAGCTTGGTTAATAGGCCACAAGAGAAAATCTCCTTCGACGAACTTCGCGAGAGACGCCCCCCTAATGGGCTGATCGCGACCTTGCCGTGTATGTACCCATTAGGCTACGGAGGGTGGCAGCCTGTACTGCCCCAGTAGCATCAAATGCTTGCCACTGAATTCCATGGACAAACGGCTGCAAGTCCTTCATCACCACACCATCCTCTTAGTTTCAATTATTTTCAACAAGTAAAATGAGGCAACCAGAACGGATATAAAGTTAGCCTAACATACAGGTTCGGAGACCGCACGGAGATGGACAGTGTCGGCACCTCAGTCGTTGCTTCTTATCTACTTCTTCAGTCGGTCGCATTTTTGTGCACTTATAACATTTATGTAGATTTTACTAGACGTCAGCATGGCCGAAGGCACCAAGGCGAAGAATTAGTGTCAAATGCAGCCTGAGACTGCAACGGGCTTTCATGTGTAGCTGATTGAAAACCATGTCTAATGCCTAGTAAATTGTAGGTAAATAAGTTGTTTATAAAGAAATATATCCTAACCTTGGAACATGAATGGTTTCGATAGAAGAGCCTGCAGTAATAGCAGTGTCTGTACGGGGAAATAACTAATGATAATGGCTGTGTCATGCAGGTAACAAGTGCCATGGCAAATAACATTTTCTCCATTCACACGATCCGCAGCCCAGAAAAATCTAATTTGACTGCTTAATATTCACTTCCGTATAGAAGTACACCTAGGTATCACATCGGTGTTACACACTCTGATCTGCAGTCAGGTTTTTATTTGGAATGAGCTGAGGTGGGCGCTCGGTGCTAGCTGGGCAGCAAAATGGGACATCAACCCCCTACGATACAAGATCAGAGGCACCTTGACGCTGGGTCATCATGGTCCTTCACTGCAACACAAGATCAGAGGCACCTTGATGCTGGGTTATTATGGCAACCAGTCCTTCACTGCGATACAAGACCGGAGACACCTTAACGGACAGCAGTATCACTGTGGTTAATTCGATGGCTTTATCTGCACAATGAATGCTTTGATTTGGCCTGATGAAGACGTTTGTTATGCTGTAACGGAGGTACGGTGCCGTTGAAATTTGATCTTCTTCTTCACAGTATTCAAAAACAACAGAACCTTTTGAACGGTAGAGGAAGCACCGTACTAACTACTCATTTAGCTGTGACCTACGCGATATCAGCAATGGACTGCAATTCAATGAGAAGAAGCATCACTGATGGAAAACATTTGTCTCGATGGCTGATTCTTTATAACACGAAAGTCCTTACAGCGTCTGGTTCTCTGGACTGGCTCCCGTATTTTTCATTCGTCATGCTTGATCCTTCAGCGCTTCTTGCCTCAGGTGGTTCCATCACGACCATCGTTCTGACTGGTTTGTACGTGTTCTCCCATTAGGTTTAAGTTATATACTTGGTACCCCAACCCCCAGATTTGTAGGCAAGTCCGCGACATACGCAGTAAACGGTATGACAGCAGTTCATGATCTCCATATCACAGCTGATTAAATGTTCCTTAAGCTGTCTTCATATGCGAATGGCTTCAAACCATCCCGGATGAAGTGCAGTACATTTGGCAAAGCAGCTTTAGTGCCGTATCCCTTCTCTACATCATTATCCAATACACATTTGTTTTCGCAATTCCCGCTTATTCTGTGCGTACCTTCCGGATCTCTGCATTGCTACAAGCCATGCTGGTATGTTGTATTAATTACTCCTTATATAAATTTGAAATTCATCCCTGCAGGAAAATTTATCACGCATTCTGGCGGCCTTCGGAACCCCTGAAATACTACAAGATCCATATCCCGAACTGCCTTCACTGCCTTCTTTTGGACCCTCACCAAATGCCAGTGATCCTATCTCATTAGCGCTTCAATCCCTTGAGAACGATCAAGCTGAATTCAATAACCTCACTGTTGGTCGGGACTCAGCTCTGTTCAGCTCCCTGCTATTACTCATCAATTTTGCTGTTTGGGGTAAGGCTGTTTAGGTAAGACTTCACAACTTGAGTAGTCACTAATCTGGCACGTTCTCCAGGATTTCTTTTTCTAAGAGCCAAAGCAATTTCAAAGTCACAGAAGATCATTATGTATCCCCGACCTTTATATATATACACTCTCAAGAAACGTCGAGATAATCCTGTATCAGTCTGGAATATGTTCGTCTCGCCACCTGAACGATTCTTCTTAAGAAAGACTGCGCACGCTAAGTACACTCTGCTCACAAAGTTCCGTGAATGCATATCTTACTCACCAACTCTCCTCAGTATATAATCTGGGGAGTGGCAGGTATTCCTCAGAACATCAATCATACCCACATAAGATGTGACTCACGAAAATCTGTCCCTATTGTATAATGATCCACTTATGCCATTCCCGTCTACCCTCAACAGGTATCTCCCTTAAATTACTCGACCTTTACACCACTGTGAATATACCATTTTCTTGATGATCTTCTTCTTATAGCTACTTACGTCCGTCACAACAGATCTGCTTCAGAACGCTATAATTCTTGCACAGGCATATGACTTCAGAAAACCTGCCTTGCACCATGGTAGGATCACCTTAAAAACGATAAGCTTATCCCTCACAGTTGTTCTCCTGTTTGAGATAAAATACTCTTCACTGAAATGTTGCAGTCAACCCCCCCGCAGATTATTTAGTACCAATGACTTCATGTTGGGGTAGCAATCTCGATGTTAATGTAGACGTTTTCTTCAGAAACTGCATGCACCACATCTGTATAGATATCCTCAGATTGCTCAGGACATATGTCCTTATCCTCTCGAGACAACCTGTATTATTCCTTCTGACTCTATACATGGGTATACCTCACTAATTTCCCCTCCGTATTTCAAATTTATATGTGCTCATCTTACATTAGAATTTCAATGTCTGGTACGTTGTCCGTATGCAGATTTGCTGAAAGGCTGCCGTCAATTGCAGCCTCACTGGTGTCTCGGTCCAAGGATTGATAGGACCGAAGTATATTCGTCTAAGAACTAGAGACAGATACAACGGTGTGACGGTAAGATAAAACGATGAAAGGAAAAAGCTATCGAGCGTCAACTATCGTTATGTAAGTAAAGTGCGGCTAATAGTAAGGTTCCGTCGTAGTGAGCGTGGCCAGGCTTACATTTGCCATCATATGTGTGACAATGCATCATAAGAATTCATACACTAGCCTTACGGAATATCTTCAGAATCCATGTATCCTATTATCTTCACTTTCTGATACGAATCACCGAACCTTTCGTACTATCTATCTTCAAATTTAGTACAGCACACATTGCCACAGGTCGTCCTACCTTACTCATTCACTGTGCAATAGATAAGTATTTTTCGACAAGTTGACCATGGACCTCCATGATATTCAGACCCCAATATATTTTGCAAACTAGCCAAGTGGGCCGCTGCTACGCACGGCAAGACAGTTCCTCTCCCAATAGCTATGATATATGACTGCAGAAGCCCTCCTAAAACCATGAGTCCCTAAGTTCTCTGCACTAAAATTGATAAGTTGTCCCTCATATAACTATCATCCAACAGGAAGTGGTGCATGCACCACTTCCTGTCCAAGGACCAATGGGTGCTATTGGTGACATGATCTCTTTTGGAGAATTACATAATAAATCAATAAAAATTTCACCCATCCTTACTTTAACAATTATTTGAAGTGTTGGTTTTATAAGGGGGTGTGAAGCTTCCTGTTTGGTGTGCCACTTCCAGTCTGGTGATAGTATGCACACTTTTTTATTCATTATTCTATCATTATAGAAAACAGATCCATCTGTATCAATGATTCTAGATGTGAAATGATTTTTTCCATACTATATAATTCCACCAATTACCATTGTGTGAACTCCCCCTTGCAACTCACTTATTTCAATTTCTTTGCCAATCACTGCATATTCAACAAGGTCCAAATACAATGCTATTATGTGTGGCTTTGCAATGAAAGCAGACTTTGTTTTTTGACACATAGTTCTGCATGCATGACATTGGTACTTTATTTTTTAGAGGTCATGGCATATTGAAGCCATTTCTTAGTTCCCATAAACAATATTCCTCTATATGTTATTATATCTTCTGCAGCTGCTTTGTTAAGGTCTGATGATCTCAATGAAAGTAGATAATGAGTTTTGTTTTTTTCATGAAGTGTTTGACTGCAAATATTGCAGTTCCATCTGTGATATATCAGAACTGCATTTGTATCCAGCATAGCATGTAACAAGTCATATATTGATATACCAGGGAATTGGAAACCAAATAATCTTTCCCTGACATCAACAGTTCACATGTAGCCGGTATACATGGAAACAGTGCCCCTCAATTCCCATCACACGGATATTGACACGTTGAGAGGCATATCTCCGTTCCACAATAGCTGGAGTCTTGCTGTTGGTTAACAGAATAGATTGGGATAGTCTTGTAGGCATGGTGCCTTGTGTGGGTTACAATTAGTTTAGGAAGCTCCATGTGGCTGTCCTTAAGGTAGTAGGGTGCATCTTTGCACTATCGCTTTTGAAGCTTGTCAGCATGAAAGAGTTTAAATGGTCTTGCAGGTATCTCGGAGGTATGAAACAGCATGGTGGAAGCATGAAGCTCACAGGGCAGTCAGATGCTCACCACCAAGGCGAAATCAGTTAACTCCGGCTCACTGCACTCATCTCATACGCTATGGAATTTGACTTCGAAAGTTACCTTAAGCTTCCTCTCAAAGAACAATTGGCTGAGCGTCAACAGTTCCCTCCCAGCTACCGTGAAGGCATCCAACAGGAATTGAGTCACATCACTTGGGAGGAAGATGGCAGATTGATAGATAGGTTTTCTCCCATTACATCCACTGCTAAAGCACACATCAAGGAAGCTAAATATGTCTTTTACAATACCTCAAAGAGTCGTTGGAAAGATGTTTTTTTCAACTCCAAAGCAGCTGTCTACACCACTCGCAAGGCTTTTAAACAATATATTAAAGCACAGTCTTGAGACAGTATGTCCATGAATCCCTCATTTCACGCGACAGTATATTTACTCTCCATCCTTTAACTAGAGTTTGAAGAGGAAACGTGTACCGGAAAACATTTCTAAACACCATTTCACTGTAACCTCAGGAAAGCTGGTAAATGGCACTTATTTTCCCATAGCACTACAGATTCTAGGAAACAGCTACCGAAATAATGCCCAGCTAGCCTTGCTAGCCTCTCGTTAAGTCGCAGAGTCAACTCAGCTGGTTCGAACAACTCTGAGCGCTATTATACTTAGTGTCGTACCACTACCTTCACTTCTCTGCTGCATCTTCCACCTGCATGATTCTTCAGCAATCCAAGGTTTGTTTCATTTAGAGTACTTCGAAGTCTCACTTACTAATTTTGCATCCAGATACTACTACTCCTCCGAGAAGTAGCGGTAACTGCAGATGTGACATTTTGGGCTGTACGGTCATGACTGGTGAGTTAGCCTGCTACCTTGACAGTCTATTGCCTCTGAATGACCGGTCTAAGGGTTGAGCCCAATAAACTATCGACTCACGGCTGGTAGAATTGGATTTTGCAGGTTGGTACATCTAATCCGGCAACACTCCGCATGCTTTGCGCTAAACTACCGTCACTATAGGGAAATACAGCTAGTAGTCACTCCAAATCACCATCCTTCCAAAGATGAAAGGGGTTCCGCTTGTTGGTGAGTTGCTCCTCTACCAGTACCAGACTAGATTAACTGAGGGTGTACTCTTGTAGATGATTACGACAATTAAGACTAACATCGAACGTCTCTGTCTATCAATACGGTGCCTATGGTGTTTTGAGTACTGTGTGGTGTATTAATTATCTTATATATTCACAGATGACTTTAAATATTAGCCGACATTAGTGAGATCCACCCGCTTCCTGGGCCGAAGTATTCTCGAAGTAGGTCTATACTGCTATGTATCCGGATTGGCACTGATTACTCTCCACGGGAGTCAGTTCGAAAATACTCCGATCTTCTCTAATACTACTATGATTTCGATTTCTTTGAAACCGTCTGCGCATTATATCAGTTCTAGTCCCGGAATAACTTTGTAGTACAGTACAGTCTCTCTGAGATCCTTGTAATTAGTTCTTGCCATATATATATATATATCAATATTTTTACACATTTATTGCTATCTATTGGAGGCGAAATTAAATTAAATAGCCAATAAGAATCGATGAAAATCGCTCTATACTGCCCTATCGAGGCTATGAACCCTATGATTTCTAGGATACCTGCGCAAAGTGCCTGCGACCGCTATCCTAGAAGAAAGCTAGGCGATTTCCAGGCGCGCTATGAATGCTAGCATAGTGTACATAAATTACAGAGGCTATGGTTGCTATAGTCGCTATATAGCCTCTGTAGCATTTGCCAGGTTTCCTGATGAACCTAGGATATGATTTTGGATGAAATATAGATCTGCCCGACATCTCCTCCTTTATGTCTCACAGGAACTGGTCCTGAATTCGCTCATGCACGTAGTTTTAAACTGGAAGTCGACACTCACCACGTCATCACCCCTCTCGAGGTCATACGTGACTCGGAATGGACATCAATTACGGAGACCGACCTTGCAGTTTACGTCTCGATTATCCTCAATACGCAATCTAATCGCCGATTCATTTTTGCCGTTATCATAACGGAAAGCATTTGCAAGTTATATCTTTTCGACCGAGGGGGAATCCTCTTCTCCAAACCCTTGGATTATCACGCCGAACCCTCTTGCTTTTGCTCTCTGATATGGGGTATAGCTTCATTTGATGCGGCGGATATTGGATTCGATACCACTATTCAGCTTATAGGCGAGGGCGGAAGGCGACAGATAATGACTCGTGTCCAGACAGGCCGTAAAGGTTATATGGAAATAGGCTATCAAATCACGAGGTTGAGTTTCCAATTTACGGAAATGTTCGGCAGAGGGAGCCAGGTTTGGGTTGGGCGTGGAGAACAAGATCAGCGAAATTATGCCATAAAGGCTGCATGGATTGACGGCAGTATCCCCGGAAAGGAACCCGAAGGCGTAATACTTCAGCATATTAAAGACAAAGGAATAACCAAGGGTGTTGTTCAGCTAGTGCACTATCAAGAGATACGTCTATATGGAGAGCGGGGACCAGTAGACGGCGTTTTCTCCAACCGTAAAGTTTCTAAGTTAACCTCTGAACAACGTAAAACGGAGCTAATACATACCTGGTTGAGTTTGACTCCTTACGCCGAAATCATAGACAGTTTTAAAACCTCGAAGGCTCTGCTGCTGGCATTTTATGATGCTCTTCGAGGTTTATATCTATCTGGGTTTCACGTTGTTTATTTATTCGTATTCGTACCAGCGTATTGGGAGTTTTATCAAGTTGCTGGAATTCTGCATCGCGACATAAGCATTAATAATATTCTCTTAAACCCACGCGGTGCTGATGGCAATCGCGTATACTAATCGATTTCGACAATGCTGCTCACATTAATGACATTCCGCACTTCATTCATTTTAATCCATTAGGGAACATGAACGAAAAATATTCATGCTTACCATCAACCTGAATTTCATTTGGATTCCACTCCGGAAGACAACCTGTCATGGTCGGCTCAATCGACATACCTAAGGTTACCCATGCAATCCACACTAACATCCAGTCGTAGAACTTAATGCTGGTAAACCATATCACTTTCCTACACAATCCACCACGTCGACCAGCTCTAGGGGCCGGCATTGCTAGGAGGAGCCGAATAAATCTCACTAAGCACGGTGACAGTGGAGAGCTTTGTCTATCCTAAAGTTCGTTTAATAAAATAGGAAGCAATAAGAGCTCTTGCTATCAAAACGTACCATAGCTTCATGTTGGAGATAATCACCACGGGACCATGATAGCTGAAATCTGAGATTAAGCAACCCGGCGTTCCTGATGGGACCCATGCCGGATTTTCCTTCTCCTCCTCCTCCTCCTCCACAATGAGATGCGACTGCCCTCGTAGCCTTGCTGGGTTTTGCAGCGGTTGAGGCCCGTTTATCCTGATGTATCCTGCGACGCAAAATGTTATTCGATAAAGGAAGAAAGCTAGTAGAAGACGTACTGACGATGATTTCTAGACAAGCTGGTCATAAAGACAGCGACGATGGCCGTGACGATGGTGGCGGGGCACGGGATGACTCTGTTGTGCCGCCACGCTTATGGACGCTGAGATCTGTGAGAGAACACGACGTTAGGGAACGTCGGCGTGATAAATAAAGACGTACGTACTTATTCCATAATATACCTAAGTCTACGAGAAATCTTAGACTGGATAAGGCGTTGCGGCGGAGCGCATGCTGAGAGCAACCTCAGGAGGCAAGAGGCGCTTGAAAGTCTATTGGCTAACCGTGATGACTCTTATTAAGGGCATCTACCACAAGGCCACATTCGCGACTGCATCACCAGAGATAAAAGCCTCATGCAAATGCATGTACTTCCACCACTCAGATAGTTGATATGTGATGCATGACATCCTCATCCTATTTTCCACTTGCCCTTGGCATCACAGTTTGCATCCCATGGGCCATCCCCGTCCCTATGCCAGTGCTCATTACAGTAATATTGCTGGTTGGCTTTGCAGCACCTTATCCCTTAAATAACAGATATCGATAAGTGCTCGTCGAACCTGTTTATTAAAATAGGAATTTGATCTCGTTTTAGGTCATCAATTGAGCGGCAGCGGCGAGCGCACTGTGCTAAGCCGGGTAGTACTATACTACCCCCGCCAAGTTAGCCGTAGATAAGTTGAGTTCGCCTTCTCACCTTCATGGAGATTGGGCTTGTCCTTGCTCGTAAGCCGAAGTTCCTGCCTGAGACCTATATTGGCATCCACGATGGCCCATGCTCCTTCAAATGATGTGTTCTATGGGTTTAAGGTGGCAGAAATCTTAATGTGCTCGTCTGAGACTTTGAACGTAACTGCCTCGCATCAGCAAAACCGCGTAGGGATGGCGCGACATTGTCACGAATTGTTACTATTGCCAGCACTCCGCAATGCTGATGCGTCATTGCCGCGCATGGGGATCGACGGTGATCCAACACCACCATGTCTCCTCTTGGCTCACCGAGGCCAACGATTGGGGCATTTGGCAATACATGGTCATCTCATGGCAATCTAGCAATCATTATGATATATGTATTCTGCTGCGATTGTATCATTTCCTAATATCCATTTCTATATTAATCTGTCAATAATCTGTTCTCCAACCTATATGTGCTCCGATGGGCCAGTTTTTGGAAACTCTTATTCGTATAAATTTCCGCTATTGTGATCTAAGCTTAAGAATCCAGTAATGATTGCCGGTCACGCAGGTAATATAATGGCTTGTATATGGCCATGATACAATCCGGAAGATAGCATGATGGTGAGGAAATCTGTATATAGGGAACCATGAGATAGGTACGTGGTCACCATGGTAGCACTCTACCACCATGGTACCCAATGGCAATGACATGGCCATCCGCTGTCCAGCCGCTGTAATCTCAGGGTAGCGGGTTGCGGCTATTCTTCCAATTATTGCCAAGGTAATGTCTGACAATGACATGGTCACTCGTGACAATTCCTGCTTACTGATGCGGCGGACCTGACCAAGCTAACGGGACGGGGCGTTTACGTAAGCGGATGTCGCTTTATCAGATAACCGCACTTTGCCAAATACCCTCATGCCAGTTTCCCTAGAGGCCCTCGATCAAGCTTTGCGGAACGCTTTACCTATATCTCATTTAGAGATTGTAGATCAATCAAGTGGCTGCGGTGAAAGTTATGGTGTTCTCATTGTCAGCGATGTAAGCATGTGATCGGCGGGAATCTCGTCTTGGCTAATTTCATTCCTTGGTAAATTTTCAGGCGTTTGAGGGGAAAATGACGTTGGCCAGACATAGAATGGGTTAGTACAGCGGTCAATCTCCGCATCATGTGGAAGATTACTGACAAAACTACTCTTTAGTCAACGAGTTGTTGAAGGATCAGATTGCTCAGATGCATGCGTTCTCGCAGGTATAACCTAGCTTACTGAATGCATTCAGGCGCACAGAACTCAACTCGCTGTCTCCAGAAAACATTAACGCCTAAACAATATGTTGCTCAGCAAGCAAAGGAAGCCGCTCCTCAGGCCGGTGTCTGGATATTAACCACGAGCCATTAATAGCTGTGCTTACTGAGGTATGTCATTTTTGCTTATATGCCATCGCTCTCACATGTATATAAATTCCTAAATTCGATACATAGGAACATTTTCCGTTGCTATATAGTTGTTATTTAAGTTGTCATAGATTATTTTATAGATTCCTGGAGGACGGAATTTTAATCGCTGTCTTTTTTCGCTATCAGATAACGCTGCATTTGGTATTAGCGCGCTCCGGAGCTTGTTATTGGCTATTATTGGGAGGATATTTACTATATTCTTCCCATGCCCTATCCTGGCGCCCTAGATGTAAGATTATTACTTAGTTGAGATTTAATTTAATTTAATTTTTATTTATTTGTGAGGATGACCGACACCGAGAAGTTTTACCTCGCATACGGAAGTTTAATATTCAAACTTCTACTCTGTGTCAGCAGTGACGTGTCCCGGAAACTCAAGCTGGCTCAAGGAGTCAAGACTGGGATTAATGATAATCTGTCTTGTATTTTCTTGATGGAAGAGAATACGTATCATCAATATGCATACGGTATATGAATAATCAATTTTGTAACATCTGTGGAAATAACATTGACCATTACTCAGACGATTTAGTCAACGAACTGAACGCCTTACTTTTACGGCTTTGCTTGCCAATAACTATCGGTTCTCCACAAGATCTCACTCCATCACTCCTTCTTGCTATATTGGAATCAATCATAAAGGAACGTCTTCCTATACCCCAAACTATCAGGGAATCCAATGCTCTAGACGGAAAAGTGCTCGCCATGAAGCTTTTCCTTGGTGTAATTGAAACAGATATTTTGCAAAGGGACCTGGGATTATCAAACATGGATCCTCGAAGATTGGCCGCTGGCGAATTGGCCGAAGTTGTTTACATTGGGCGCACACTTTGTTTATTAGGAAGAGACTATTTATCATTCGAGGAAGACGTCGAGGAAAATACTGGGGTTGTGAAAGTCGAAGAAAACCACATATCAATCTCACGAGATAGGATAGTCCCAAACACCCGTTCTTCGGGTTACGGCGACTCCGAGACGAATGGGACGACCCTCACTCATCCCTGATAATTCCACTGTGCCAACCGCTGTGCATCCCTCACCTCATCTAGAACCGATTTGTATCCATGAATTTTGATATCTCTAATCTATCATTGGATCTCTCATTTGTGGAAGATGTTTCTCATAATAATCATTGCCCAAAAGCCGCTGGCGTTGATAATCGTTGAACTGGAATTGATCTAATCTCTAGTCGAAGTCAATCCAATCGAATAACTGATGAGGAGAAAGAATTAGGCCATTTAGGTGGATCAATAAGATCTGCTATTATACATATGCCACGAGTTCGTAACACTTGCCTATACGATATCGCACAATAATATATGGTGCTAATCGTCCTTATTTCTAGGGTATTTCTAGCAGTATATCCACTCGTTTATCTTCTCCTTCACAGTACACTTTGGCTCTCCTGAAGGAGCGTGCAAGTCTCTTAGAAGAGCTGGCCAAATCCAGGTGACCGTTACGATTGTCTTATTGTTCGTCAATGATGACGTTTCGAGATTTGTACCCAGAAATTCTTTTGAAGCAGTGTATCTTTATTCAAATCTATACGAGAAGTATTTTCTAGTATTTTCTAGAAGACAATGATGTTTGGAGATGTGCCGTGATCTATCGATGTACTACGTTTTGACCTTCGGCGATATGTTCTTTTCCCTTTCTTTAGCTTTCTCTCTCCATTTTCCTCCCTTAGCAATGAGAAGTAAAATCAAACCACATTCGAGGATCATAATCCCTGACATGAGCGTATAAAGTCCGTCATCTCCCAACACACTTTATAAAAATTATTCGCAAAGGCTCAATCCGGTCCAAGAAGACATTCACACCCGTAACGGAATGACAACTTTGGCAGCAATGAAGGTTGCCAGTCCACGGAAGAAAGATCTCCCAGCGTTAGCATCTACAATGTAGGCTAAGGTGCTTATATCCAAGTTACGGCTTTCACTTTGAGAAGGATACTCTTAGTAAAGATACTATCAAACTCAGTGAAGAAAACCCGATGAAGAATAATGACACGCATATTGGTGCAATGTGGATCTTCTTTTCGGCCATCCAGGCATAGGCAATGAAGCTTACTGGCAGGACTGGCATCATCGATTTAGTACTATTCAGGCGCTCCTAGACGAGCGCGATCAAGAAGAACCTTCTTTCAAGGTGCAAAAAAAAAACTGCTTACCTCGCTTTTAGATATCCCTCCGTTTTTTTCTTGATATTTTCAACGGGTATGGTCTGACCACCGACCACCAATCAGACTTCCCATCATATTTACTGCGTACTGGAGTTTAATATAAATTCATTAGAGTATCCATTGCACGTACCAACACCAAAGGAAAGGAGTACCAAGCCGAGTAGAAGGGAGCCATAATTATACGGTGGTCCTCCGAAGGTTCTTACTGAAGTATATGGGAAACAATATGTAATTCCACCATATATTAAGTCTGGACACGTCAGAATCAAAGTTATACGGATAAATGCATGTAGACCTACTTGATGCCACAAGGATACAGAGATTATTGATGCGTCTTACCACTTGGACAATAGGACAAACTATATGCATTTGACGGAGTGTCAACTTCATAATATCGTCCAGTTTGGGCGTATCTTGCGCTTCGACATCTACTGTCTCCGACCCATCAAGTTGACGTTTCTCCTCACTTGCGGTTTCGGAGTCGCATGTCTCTGATGATGAGACTTTCTCTGCCTTGCGAGCCCTGAGAACTTCCCTGAGTGCGGACTGGTACGATAGGCTTCTTTCGGGTCTAAATGTACTGAGGAAGCTTACTGCTAACTACTTAAATATCTTCAAGAGATGTACAAATAAGGAAAGACAATAAAACGAGACCATTCCGATGAAAAGAACACATGATTCCGGTTCAACAGCCAGAATTTCTTCAAGGAAAGCTCTCAAATTGGATCCCCCAAGGTGATATAGAGGAATATGGTGAGAGACCCTTGACATATAGCCGTCCACTGAGTACCCTCACTTTCAGATTAGGGATGTCTTCACGGACAGCAATGATTTAATAGTTTGTATTTGTTGTGAGCTTCAAGTTTTCTATCTGCCCAAGGTCCTTTAATGTAAAAATAATCTGTCAATCATAATACTTAATTTAACTAACCTAAATAATAATGTAATCAACATCGAAACCCTACAAAAGTGAACACTTTGTCCTTGGGACTGCGAAATGTTATCAGCGAGAAGTCAAGCTGTCGGGGGAACTGATAGAGCTAGGATGATAAGGTTTCTAAAATATTCCTTGTATAAACTGTTCAAATAGAGATCAGTAACTGAACAGACAGAGGTAATGAGGGGATGCACCCGGTTGCCAAGTCCGTTCAAAGGTTCAAGAAGTTCACAGGTTAGAAAATAGAGAGAATGTGGCCCAAAGAATAAATCATGGTCATGCGAGATGCAATATTGGTTTCTTATCTATAGCTTCAGGTTTAGGCTTGATCATCGCTGGTGCACCATGCTCGAATTTCGACCCCGGTTCCATCACAAAATCATCACTTGTTACCAGTTGGATTTTCAGCTTGTTGGACATAGGAGAAACATGTTGTTTGAATTGTGAACATTCAATTTGCCAGAGTTTGAAAGACGGGAAGGAGACAGAAGGAGACTTAGACGTCAGACAGTGTCTGTGTTCTAAACTTAGATCACGGCTCAATGCGTAGGCGCAAGTGGAGCGTAGCCCCACTCGTGCTCTGATTCGCCCTCAGAGCTCCACTCTGTTTGGGCGTCTGCCCAGATATAAAAGCCCAAGCATTTCTTTTTTTTTTAATATTGGAATCGGACTGCCTGATCTGTCAATATCAGGTAAGAAATTGCTGAACCGCAGATCAGGGAATGGCTGAGTAGACTCATCTCTTCAACCTGATCGGTCGTTCAGGCGACCTTGACCTGAAGACCAGATTTGGCCATATCAGTCTACTTCAGGTTATTTTGATTTTTGCGACACAGTCCTCATCACGTAAGACTCGTAGTTTCACTTCTATGTCCGCTTCCCTACCCCGCAACCGAATCATAGCCTTCCGTGTGCTCCGGTAGACTTCCTTCCACTTGTCAACCTGTTTTCCTGCCCTTTGAATGGCTGCCTCTGATCGCAACAGTACTCCCTATCCACTCGCCAATGATCGTTTACGCCTCACCAAGAACGACTTGAGACCAAGTGCATTACGCAACTTGTTCAATGCATCATATGCAACTCCAATTCGCAGTTGATACTCGATCTCTGCAAGCTCCTTCAGACCCAGCCGTTCCTGGTCTTTATGCTCAAAATCTGAAGGCAACCTGAGCGTCTCCTCTTCCGGCAGAGAATAAGGTCGTTCGATCTCTTGTAGTGCATCTGAAGGCATAAAATCTGACAGGTTGGATGTCCAGTTATCCAGAAGTTTTGCAAGCTTCCTCCTACTTGCTTCCAAATCCTTTTTTTGGACAATAGTCTGTTGTGGGTTTGCAGCAATTTTTGTGCGTACATTTTGCCTATAGATAAAATATCAGTACTTGACTGTGATTGACTCCAAGCTAAGATCCTACTGTCGCATTTCCAAATCAAGTCCAATGTTGATCCCAATTGTTCCTGTCAATCTCGCAGATCGCTGAATATTTCGCTGCCCCTTCAGGTTTGTATTGCCAAACGGCATCAGGTTGTTCTTCTCGGCCTCTTCTTCTTACATACGCGGCAGAATTTGCTGCCTTGAAGGCTCCAGAAGACTATCCATTCGTTATTGACTGCCATCCCGGCATGCACTGTCGGCGATCATTTTTATTACCTCCTCATCACCAAGTGCAGCTTCTAGATCCTCCAATGTCTTCTGGCGCTTTTTGTAGATATCTGTGTTCAGGGTAAAGTCCCTGAATATCCACGCCGCTAATAAAACATTAATTAAATGATATCACCCTGCCTATGAGAGTTACATTACCTTCCCCTGTCGCCTTTTTGAAATTCCAGAAATTCATTGCATCTGTAAGGGTGTCCTTCCGATGTCCATATCCCATTTCTCTCGTTGAGGTCGCCAAGCCATTCATTGTAGCCCAGTTGCTCTCGACCAGTTCCCCGCAAGTCCGTCCAACATTTGTTGTCCAATTAAATGAGAACTTATCTGCACACACAGCTATATGTGCAGCGAGATGGAATTTCGGCACTAGCCATTGAAGTGTGATTTGCTTTAGTTGCTTTCTTTCTTGCCTCGACATCAAAGGCCACTCTCGAGCTTCAATTCGCTTGTGAAAATGTATGCTATACTTGCATGCTATGTCATAAGAAACGACAATTCGCTTAATACCTTGCTTTAAAATGTCGGATAACACGTGCGATAATGGAAAGTCAAAATAAACAAATCTGCGGTCTTGATCAGATGCCCATTATACCACTAGTACAATAGCACCAAATACTCACTGTTCGCCTCCCTTGATGTCAACCATTCCACGGGGAAAAAAGGCTCCAGTTCTGCCGCAGCTCATGCATATGCAACCTGATGTCGGTTTATTATATGAGCGGACCACAGTTGCTGAGGAACCAGCACGAATTCCACGACAGGTTATTTCCTATCAACATATTATAAATCCCATTCGGATGTTATACAATAAAATATGAAAGAAAACATTTACTTACTGCATGATCATCCGCAGAACCACCTCGATACCGACAGAAGTCTTGGTAAGCCCTATTCGGAGCATAGAACACGTCATCCCCAAACAATGCAGGGTCAGACCTTTCTCCTCCCCCCTTGTTATTCCGCCTAAGTCTGAAATTTCCATCACCTGCAACAAATACTGTATGTATCAGCTCACTGAGCATTAAAGTTAGTATAATAGAAAGTGCCAGCATGATTATTTTGCTTACCTATCACGATGCTTTTCCCAGTCGCTGTCCAAATTTACACCTGGCATGGGACATGATACACAGCCCAATGCCAATGATCCTGGCTCACGTGGTGCAAAGGCATTCACTACCCCCGCTCTTTTCCATGCCTTTGCAATTCTCCATTGTCGCTGCACATGGTTAAAGGTCTGATATATACTCTATTTTCATGAATCAGTAAGTGTGTCTCAGATCACTCTGCAAGGTTCACATACCGGAATAGCCTTGGGATCAACATTGTCTGTTATACGATGCAATGCACCACAGAAATCCCATGGTGAGATATGGGCAATCAGATTTAATAAATGAAAATATTTCATAACCCGAAAGAAAAACCCTGTCGGTGGACGTTTCATGCTGGCTGGTAATATTCGTCGACCCAGCAACTGCTTAAAAAACGGCGGGGCATTGGCACATCAACACCAACCAATACTGACTCTATGCACCCCGTTGAGATCAACCAGCGTAAGCTTCTGTGGGCCACTCTCGAGGTTAACATATGGACACGCCTTCCCAGCATGATTCATGCAGAAAACCATACCAATTGCCTCCAATGAGGACTTCTCGTAATAGCTGCCATTCCAAAATATGGCTGATGACACGGATGCTCCTGGTGGCATTTTACGAAACATCCCTTGCACCACAGACCTCCAGCGTCGCAATCTCGACACTGATAACAGCCCGCCGTGTCACAGCCCTCCATAACACATTTTAGTACTATCCCGGGGTGCTCTTGTTCAATGAGCTCTCGCAGAATTTCATTCCTGTATTGAGCCAGGTCATTTGGCATGACGTCAATCTCATGGTTGGTGGAATCATCGGTTACTGTGGCACACCCATCTTCTTCTTCCTGTAGTCAGTTAGTTATGCATTGCCACTTTGAGATAGTATAACTTAACTGGTTCTGGCTCACGATCTTCAAACATATCTGTCTGCTCATCGTGTGCATAATTTGGATGTGGAAACAGTTCGTCCTCCATTCCTATTCCCATCCCCAAAGCATCCATTCCAAACCCACTTTCAATGTGCCGCTGTTGGCCTCCCGATGATCCAGATACATGGCTTGTTTCTCTTGTAATCCCAACTTGCTCCCTAAGTATATTTCTGACCGATTCGGGCCCCATTGGTATGTCATATGACTCATAAACTTCATGATTCACGACACGCATTGTCTTCACCGCTCGGGGATCAGGTATATCCTCAGCAGGTCTCTTCATGGTCTTGTCTACATAGGTGCGTAGTGACTCTCTGAAATCATTGAGATTGAACATGTTTTTTTCTTGCCAATTGAGGTGGCTGTCTTGCTAACTGACGTTTTCTTCGAAGTCTGTCACATCACATGACCAGGTGTTCGCAAGGCACCCGCAAAAATTATGTAATGTAGGCGCTCGATTTCACTCGTGATCCTTGTAGCCAAGACGCACCCGCAGCCTTAATTTTCTCTCATCGCACGTTCTCTCAAGCTCTCTCCTACTCTTCCTCTCCTCCGTTCCATGAGTAACAGTGATCCAATCTATGTATCATCCGATGTAGAGCCTTATGAGAGCAACTGCACAAGCTTGTGCAATAATAATGACGACATTGTGGATATTTCTTCGGATGAAGGCGAAGGTCCCATGCACCCATTTGAGATGTACTGTATAAGGTCTCTCTTCGGCTCTTATCATAAGCTTACGATATTTTACTTTGGCAGTGCATTTACCTACCATAGCCGGTTGGGAGCCATCAGCAAGGGAAATCACAAACGCCTCATGTACATCTATGTTCCTGATATACAGCGACTGCCAAAGGGCAAATGGTGGAATGATATGGTTATGGAATTTGCTCTAGCGTGCGTCTTCATAACTAATTCAATATTATCTGGGTATTGAGGTCCTTGGAAAGCATGTGGATGGAGCGATTTCTACGATCTCACCTGCGAACCACCCCCTTATGGCTCCTAAGCACCTTCTTTTACACGAAATACGTTTCCGACGGCTTTTCTGCCATCAAAAACTGGTCTCATGGGCATGATCCTTTTGATAATGATATTGTAATTGTTCCTATTAACCTAGATTTGCGCTGGTTTGTTGTCGCAATATGTTTTCCTGCTCAGATACTCATGCAATCTAACAGTAGCCAGTGAGTGTATACTTTCTGTGCTGTGCACCTACGATCCCCATTACCTTTGTCCACAGGTGCTGCATTTTTTCCATGGATTCATTGGGGTCCCATCACAGGGATATTCGTAGCAAACTTATCCAATGGCTCACGCAGGAGGCAGAAGCACGTGGTATCGGAGGATGCCGTTCTGACATCTTATCGTTAAATTTACCGGTCGGTTTCCTGCCAGTTATCGCATCATATATTCATATTTGTTATTGCCGAATACTTAGGTCGTGGAACAGCCCAATCTAACTGATTGTGGTCCATATATGGTGCATAATATTGACCGTTTTGTCCGGCACCATGACCGTATTATCACTTCTGTTTTGGTAAGTTAATGTGCACCAATCACCCCTTCATGTTAATTTCATTCTCTATAGAAGAATTCTGTTGATGACTTGCGCACAGACATGATATGGAGAAGTGATCTTGCACCTTTGGTCCGTGATAATGTAGCGACACAGGCTGAACATTATCAGCTCGCTTGGCAAAGATGTAATAATTTTTCATCCTGATTTTGCTCATATGATCCGATGCCCTTTACCATGTGCTGTACCCCTGATATCCTCATGTCATTTTCCATTTTGTTTGATCCGATAACGCTATTATTCTATTATTCCATTCCCACCCGATCATATGATGCCCTTTACCCTGTGCCCTAATTCTTGAATCAGAATCCCCTGATATTCTCCTGGCATTTCCCATTTTGCTTACAATTCAACTCCACTTGCACTTCTTCCTCCTTTGCATCAGCCCTAATCAATTCACTCTCTACTCACTTTCCCTACTCGGCACGGATTACCGTGGGCCCCAGTACCTGATGTGATCGGATCCAGTAAAGCGGCGAACTGAGTAGCTGGGCTCTTGGCCTTAGGGAAAGCTTCGGGAACTACGGAATACTCAAACGGTGCCTGTCGTTCCCCTAGCCCTCCGCCAAGGATACCTCGTCAGCACACACGGTTGATAAACGCTCGCCCGTCCCTCACTCGTCCCAACCACAGATGTCACATACCTGTCACACTCCATGGCCCGCCGTGGTCAGCGTAAGGCTGTCTCTCCATCAGGAAAATCCACAACGGCGTCTAAAATTTCCCTAGCACTAGGAACAGCTAGAGATGTTCTAGGGAAAGAATGAGGTGCTAGGGGCAGCTATCCTCGCTAAGTCTCGCTAGTGAACTAGAAATGAACTTAGCTGGTTTGAACAACCATCAGCGTCAGTCTGACACTTGTAACTTAACACCGCACCATGACCTCCGCCCCGTGAGACTCTTCGCAAGTAGTCATTTTCTGTTTTCTTTTACAATACGAGACTAATACGGGCCATCTTTAGCATATAGCTCAGCTCGGCGGCAACGAAATGAATTCACGCAGTCGTTGGCCACTGATTCTAGCTCCCATGTTGCAGATTCAGAGGTTGAAGTGGTGAGTTTTCTACTGTATCATCTCCCGCTGTCGCTCACGAATATTTAAAGCGTCGAAAAGCATCAACATGCCATTCCATAAACCGAATTGCCGATCACGTTGAAGAGTGGTGAGCAAACTTCGGAGCCTTGCGTCGATTTGAGATGAATGGTCTCAGGTATGAGTTTCTACCAATCCTCCATAAATTGCGGAATAACTCAGTTTATATGTATGAAGATAGGATGCAAAAATAGGATGGGTTGTGTAAATGTTCGTGTTACAGATAAGTTCTCATCGGTAACTCAAACACTTTGATTTCTGCTCCCTATTCCCTATGTTGACTGCTTTTCATGCTAATTACATTTCTAAGGAAACTAAAATTCATTTTATCCATGCTAACGATAAGTTGTGAGCACAATTACTATAGTACAACGGTGCCGGTGGAGCGCAGTCGCTGTAACGTTAGCATCTTGGGTAGACTGATTACTTTGATTCTATACATTAACCCACCGTCGCTACTCCTGTATTTATTTACTCAAATATATATAACTTATCTGTTATTAATTCGTTGGTAACACGGGCGAGATAAATTAATAAATGGATATTCGAAAGAATTCAGTAGTCCAGCTACCAAGCTACCGACCGCTATACTTGCTATGATAGCCCTTCGTAGTCAGTATACAGCTAGCATAGCAGAAAAAAACTGAGACTTCTAGGGTGCTATGGGAGGTAGCATAGTGGAAAAAGATTATGGAGTGTATGGGAGCTAGGATTGGTATCCTAGCCTTTATAGCATTTGCGCGTTTTCCTGATGTCCTCTGCTCGCTTTAGGGACGTTTTTACTAGCGGATGCAGCAGATGAGGAAGAGGAACATATGGCCCTTCTCGTTTTAGAACTGGCTATGCGACAATCGCCGTCCGCACGTTATGGACCTCGGGGTCGTTACAACGCAGCCAAATCGGAGCTCTTAACGCACAGTTTCATTGCAGGATACTGGTCAATGGCTCTGTTCCAGTTGGGGATAACAAGGAACGGAGAAGGGGTTTTTCCCTGGCACGGTGTGGACAGGACACCGATACTGAAATTCCTGAATATGTTATTTAGAGCTGTTTGGCTGTATCCTCATACTTCACCTAACGTAGTTTTGCTGTATCTAAAAGAGTCTCCCCACCCCACAAATATAATCCTCTCTTGATGGTTATTAAACTGCCTTTTCTGAGCACGCAATGAGGACTGTTCAATTATAAAAGTATAATGAAGACAACATGTTGGACGTGAATGTTGGGTGAAGTCGAAGACTATATGTCCTTTTTCAGCCACTTTGGTGATTTGAGCATCTCCTAATACTCTAATACTTTACCTACTTATAACTATCATCTTTGTATTTATCCAGCACGTTTAATAATTTTCTTACCTGTAAATGATTTGTTTTCGAAGTGGTCTCAATTGCAGGTCTCGTTTTCCATTTCATGTTTTGGCTTTTTGTAGATTGGGATCCTATGTGTTTTGTATCTCGGAATAATGAAATATTATATCTCATTAACATCTGACAACATTTAGACTAATAGTTCTACAGGGAGAAGGTGTAATGAGTTTATTTCCCGAACACAGCAGGCTCACTGGTGGCACTTTATGACGACCTTATGGCACCAATGGGGCACCTTTGGCAAACAGTTCAGACAAATTATAAATTCGTAAACCAGCAAGTAAATGCTAAAAATAACAATACAGAAAGACTTGCTGTTTGAGGCTAAATATGCATATATCTGGCCATCGCAGAGGTGATACCGGGCTAGGCGCCTGCACTGCAGGCTACGTTTCTAACCTCCACCTCCCCATCGGCTTTCACAGCTCAAACTTGTCCTCCAACTGTGAGTGCCTCAAAGCTATTACTTTCATCTCTCTAAGATTTCTAGTATTACTATATTTGTGCTTGTTCCACCACCTATGCCGGGTGGGAGACCTATCAAGTACAATACCCCCGAGGAACGACATGCCGCACTGTTGAAACGAAAGCGTCACTATTATGCAAAGTATATATTCCTTTTACTCCTTTATGCCAGATATAAACAAATGAGCCTCTGTTTTGCAGAAATTGCAGCAAAGAAAGGAAATGTGCACGTTTGAGAATGCACAGCCTGAGGACAGCTCGAGCAGGAGTCACCAAGACACCGAATGGAGGAATAACCCGCCCTCTCATCCTGCAAACAATCACTCTAGACTGTGACATGACAGCCTACCAGGACGCTTGCCAATCCATACACTCGGTTTTGTGTCGATTGGTACCATCTGCTTGGCAGCGTTTCGGCAGCCCACGCGCCCGATGTGTGCGCGCCTCTGGTTGCCGATGCAGCTTCCCGTCAATAATGACTTTTGCTATCTTTACCTTTGCCAGCCCCCCAGCTACCGCCTTGCCCATTAATTTCTTATGCTTGTTGCCTATCTTAGCTATGCTGCGCGTCAAGAAACTAATTTCTACTAAGCATCTCTCTCATTAGTTACACAATAGCATTGTCTACATTGGGGTTTTGACAGAGCTATTGAATTATTTGACTTATTGTAGGAAAAAATGTCAACACATAACAAATAAATAAATAAATAGGAATTAAAAGACATTGAACGAAGAAAAACACACACACCAGGTGGTTCGAACTTAAAGCCTGCGTACACAAGCTGACTAATATACACAATCCGCCAATTACAGCTATTACGCCAATAACGAGGTACTATTGATTATCCATAGGTCGCACGTCTCCGAATCTCCCACACATGTCCTTTATTCCTATCTTCCATCCTCTTATCCACTTCTTACACTCGGTAACGTTGAATTCATCAGTTGTAGTCATATTATAATACAGGTGAGATCCAAGTATCTCACTGCTAAAGCGGTCAACTTGAACACTGGCTGTGACTAGGAGGTAACGGCCGTGCAAGGAATACAGAACAGAAAGCAATGGT
The DNA here is from genome assembly GCA_000827215.1 of Sphaerobolus stellatus SS14. Classification (NCBI taxonomy): domain Eukaryota; kingdom Fungi; phylum Basidiomycota; class Agaricomycetes; order Geastrales; family Sphaerobolaceae; genus Sphaerobolus; species Sphaerobolus stellatus. Next base: position 526,726 of record KN837124.1, on the reverse strand, counting down.
CCCACAAGACACAACTATGACGTCTATCGTCTCAGAAAAAAAGAATGCTGAGACGATAGATGTCATACAGGATGTGTGTGGGTGTTTCTTCGTAAACAATTGTTCTTCTCTGACATCTCCGGCATATGACGCATACATTCGTCATGACATTTTAAATTTAGGTTTCTATGCTTCGCTGAACTGGTTCCCGTAGAGCTGACTAGCTTGCTGGCACCCGGCCAGTCAGCCATTCCATTGCTTCAACTCCGCGACTCCTGCTTCTCTGACCATGCAAATTCATCCTGCCGTTGTAAAACACTCTAGCCTTTTTTATCCCGGATATTCACTGAATATCTCTATCATAGTATTTGCAATGAGTTAGCTACTGTTGCTATTTGAATGTTTCGGTCCTTTCCTTTGTCTCCTCACCAATGAGCTAGCGAAATACTCATCATGGTCTGGAGAGCGGATTGGGAGCATAGATAGTTCTAATTTGGATCAACCTGTGTCAGTGAATACATGATAGTGACTGTAATCTGAGCTCAACATTTTCTGGAACCTAGTGAACTTTCTAGGCTTTTACGGTCGGGAGAAGGAGAAACCCAGAGAAACTGGAAGCCACCCTGCATGGCTATGTACCCCTCTAACCCCAGCTTCTCCTCATCGCTTAGATGTATTTAAAAAAAATTAAACCCTCTAACTAGCCCCATTTACAAGATTCCCACACGCATATGGCTTCCCTCATCCCCTTCCTAGAATACTAATCATTATTCATAGAGCCCCAGATTTTGAGGCGCCGGTCCTACCAGTTGGTATGTACTTATTGACTGAGAAGAATCGAATTCTAGTCACTAAAAAACCTTATTTACAAGGTTCCCTCGCACTTCTTGCCTCCGCTCCTCGTCCCTAACACAACAAGGATTTATTCCTGGCACCCAGGGATTTTACATACCGATATTTCTGGGTGGTATACATCTACTATTTATGTATAGTCGAATTCTACTAACTCTAAATAACCTTATTTACAAGTTCGCATGCACTTCTTACCATCTTCTCTTCCTCCTCAAAGTTAAACAGCATTTATTCATACATTATAACCAGGTTTTAAACACCCTAAATAATCTTATTTTCAAGGTTCCCACACGCTTTTGGCCTCCACTCCTCCTGCTGCCTTGGCCAACAGGAATACATTCATAGAGTCTCAGGATTTTACGCGGGGTCTCTTCCGGTTGATATATACATTGTAAATCTATAATCGAATTCTCAACACTCCAAATAAGCCATAATAGAAGAGGATACTTGAAAATATGTATTTAAGCTATATCTACAGTGGGATACCTATGTCCATGCAGCTGTGACGGCGCAGTGACAGCCTCCTGAGTAGACGCTGGCAGCGGTGTCCTGCGGTCATCTTGGGGCCTTGTTAACAGCGGAGCTCGAGGGAGGCGATGCTGCCTGCGCGATCTGATATCTAGTTAGTGGGAAGATAGCCGGCGCGAGGACTGCCAAGGGGATGGTACCAATCCACCATAAACTCACATACACTTCCCTCATGCAGATGCGAAAACCCCATTGCGCGACACCCATGATGCATTGTGGAAGAATCTGTGCGATGGAGAGCCCGACCAATGGGGTCTTATATTTCAACATGTGCATGAGTGTCGTAGCCATTCTATCAGAACATTCATGGGACAGCCTGGCGCCCCTGATGACGGCCCGCCTGAACTTGCTACAGCGGGCCCTTGCTTCGGCGGAATCACTTCTCCATGTCTCAAAAGAACACCGACTTTTGGGAACACATTTTGGTAAGGTCCAGCAGGAGGTTCATGAGATGCTGGAAAATTCCTTCAAAAGTTTGTCAACGTGGCATGAAGTTGAGGACTGCATTCGTATTTGGTGTTCAAGCCTGGAGTTAGATGTATACATTGATGATTATTCCAAGGGGAGGATTCCAGGATTGATCTAGTGCAGCATTAGCTGGATTTAGTTACTGCCAATAATTACTTTATGGAGGCTTCGAGACGACACAGAACTTATGATGTGCCTGAGATGGTGATCCGTTGCCAGTGGAAGCTCAGTCAGCCACTTGGCAGGCGCTAAGAAGCGTACTAGAGCCCACGGTCGGTTTGGTTCTACAGTTACGTCATTGAATGTTCACTTTTCCAACACCCGCACCTAAGTCATGAAAACCACACTGTGTTTGTGCTCACCAGAGTCAGAAACCTCCCATGAGTTCACAGTCACCAAGGATATTGCACAGCCTCTTGTTCTAATTGATCATTGCGCTTTCCTCTCTGCACCTATACCTAAGCTATAACAGGTTTAGGATATCTAGCACCGAACATGTGTAAGTTCTAGCTGAACCCATGTGGTGTGCTATTGCATCCCTTCCCTTTGCTTTATCTCACTGGGTTTTTCACGGACAACGGACCATCATCCACCATAGATTCAGACTTTATATCTGAAGAAAAACTGACCTGAACCTGTTGTTTGCATCTAAAGTCTTCCCAACTTGACCCTCAGGCCTAAACCATGTCCTATTCTCTAGCAGATGGTAGTGACATCGATGATTCCGATTCAGGTGAATCATATTTGTTTTATCTACCTGTTTTATAGTATATTGCGATTCATCTGAACTTTGGTTTTGTTATCAACAGAGAGTGGCAAGGAGAAGTACCTGTCTAACCAGGCAGAAGAAGCCAATAAAGAGGACGATGGCAGCAGTTCAGTTGAGCCCAAAGGTCTTTCTCCCTGTCTATACACATGCACATTGACATTTACATTTTCCATAGTCGAGGTTTGGGACTTTGAACCGTTCCAGAAAATCAAGCGTGATGGGCAATGGTCCTTGAATCCTAAGGGAATCCGTTGGCTTGTGGAGAACCTCGATGGCTATTTTCTCATCACAGGTACGGAAGGGCTTCCCGCCGACAAATATGAAAAGTGTTTGAAGAAAAAGCAACGCAAATGGCGACGCAAGTTGTCCGATGATTATATGGCCCACTTCCCCAACTTCAAATATGTCGACATCCTCCCCCCTAACCCCTCAAAGGAAGAAGTTCGTCGCGCTGAGAAGGTAATGTTCTGCATACTGCTGCTTCATGCCTCTTCCTGCCTGAACCTTTTTTCCTTTTTATTACAGCGCGTGGAGGTCAAGATCCAAAACCTCCTCCAAGAACGCCAGAATCCTGACAATGCACCTGACATCCTCAAGACACTGTTCCGTACTCTGCGTCGAGCCAATGCTAAAGATCTCTGGGCACGCGAATCCCCCGATTACCCTAAGCTTGAGGTCGAGGTGCTAGAAGCCGATGAAGAATGGACCCCCAACCTTCCTCGACAGCAAGAATTTCCCATCCAAATGCGTATTCGGGCAGCGATCTTCAAGAAATTAACTGCAAAAGAACAACAGGAATGGCAAGAAAAGGCCAACAGCACTAAACAGGGGTCCTCAACCGCGTGAGTGAACATATATTGCTTCCTTTGTTCAGAAAAGTAACAGAATTCATTTTTCTAGTGAACAGGTTTACACCATGATTCTGAAACTCTTTGCAACCCTAGGTGATGTCATAGTTGAGAAGACTGGTTGGACATCTTTGCATTTCGCTGAGCTCTGTTCTGTTGACCTATTAGCCACCTCTTGGTCATGCTATAAGGCACAATTGTTTGGGTGAGCCAAGAAAAAGGCTGGGTGCCGCTGTTTGGGTGTTGAGTCACCCAGCAAAAGAACGGGGCTTATTAATGGTTGTCAAATAACCTGAAATGAAAGCCAGGTTTGAAAGTGCATCTAGATGTTAGGTATCAAGCTACAGGTGAAGTTCTAAGCTCCTCTGCACAGGTCCAGGCATAATAAGCTGCAGACAGGATTTAGTTAGATTTAACTCCTCTCTAAATGAATTACACGAATATTTAGCTGTATAAGAGCTGAAATTAGCTCTATAGTGACTGTAAGAGCGGAAACATTGAATTATCTCAGAGTGAGGCATGTAGCAGCTATCTCAAAGAGTTTCAATATGAAGTGATAATGTTTAGTTCAAAAGTGAAAGTGACTAGCTCTCTAAAAATGTGAACCAGTTAGCTCTATAAGAGCATAGATATAATTCAAAGCCTTAAAGAGCAGGAATACTTATATAATTCCAAGAATGGGAAAATTATCTTCAAAAGCACAAATACTTAGATCTGTAAGAGAGAGAGGTACCTTAACAGTGAGATATGACTCAGAGAGCGGGAGAGATTTAGCTGATTAAGAGCAGGAAAATTATCTCTCAAAGAGCAACTTGTGACTCCAAGAGCACAATGTAGCTCAAGGATCGGGATAATTTAAGTAGCTCAGAGAGTGTGTGAATATGTAGCTCAAAGAACTGATGTATTTAAACTTAGCTCTCAGAGAGCATGTTGTAGTACAAATAGCGGTAAGTATGTAGCTCATCATGAGCAGAATTTTATTATTATTTAGATCTTGAAGAGCGGCTTGTGGCTCAAAGAGTACAATGTAGCTCTAGGAGCGGTATAATTAGGTAGCTCAGAAAGCATGAGTATGTAACTCAAAGAGCGGGAGTATTTAGTTCAGTAAATGAGAGCATAAAAATAAATTTAGCTCTCAAAGAGCGGCTGTGGCTCAAAGAATGGGCCCAATATAGTTCAAGGAGCGGTAAATGTGTACTCAAGTAGTGAGGGGTGAGAGTATTTAGCGGGTTAAGAGCGGGAAATCTTAGCTCACAAAGAGCAACCTATGGCTCGAAGAGCATAATACAGCTCAAAGAGCGGTAAGTACGTAGCTCAAGGAGCGAGAGAATTTAGCTCTTGAAGAGCGGCCTGTGGCTCGAAGAGCGCAATATAGCTCAAAGAGCGGTAAGTATGTAGCTCAAGGAGTGAGAGAATATAGCTCATGAAGAGCGGGAAAATTTAGCTCACAAAGAGCGACCTGTGGCTCAAAGAGCGCAATATAGCTCAAAGAGCGGTAAGTATATAGCTCGTGATGAACGGTCTGTGGCTCAAAGAATGCAATATAGCTCAAAGAGCGGTAATTTTGTAGCTCATTAAGAGCGGGAAATTTAGCTCACAAAGAGCGACCTGTGGCTCAAAGAGCGCAATATAGCTCAAAGAGCGGTAAGTATATAGCTCAAGGAGCGAGAGAATATAGCTCATGAAGAGCGGTCTGTAGCTCAAAGAATGCAATATAGCTCGAAGAGCGGTAATTTTATAGCTCATTAAGGGCGGAAAAATTTAGCTGACAAAGAGCGACCTGTGGCTCAAAGAGCGCAATATAGCTCAAAGAGCGGTAAGTATATAGCCCAAGGAGTGAGAGAATATAGCTCAAAGAGCGGTAATTTTGTAGCTCATTTAGAGCGAGAAAATTGAGCTCACAAAGAGCGACCTATTACGGTTCCGGAAGGAGGCACGACTGACGGTTTAACCGTCCTTTCGAAGCCAGCGCGCATTTTGGAGCGTTTTTTACCCACGGTCAGACATATGCTACGCTCATACATTCCCACGACTACTTCTTCTGTCACCGAACTCATGCGCAGTCCATATTACCTCCCTCTCTGAACCTCGTCGTTATTGATCTTCGGTGTGCTCAATAACACAATTAAAAGGACATATACTAAGTTTCGCACGAATTTAGGGTGCGCCATTCATTTCCTACGATAATATTTCTCTTTTGTGCGATTTTTCCCGCTATTGCCGGCATCTCGGCAGAGACGACGCATGTGTCGCCTCCATCCACTTCTGCGACATCCTTCTTCCTCCTCTATCTATGCTTTTTGAAACATCCCATATACATTGCTAAGTCCCTGAGGGGCAAAGATGGGCTATTGCCCTAGCCTCAGACTGTAACTCTACATGGCTTGGATGGGCTTCGGCTCTAGCCTTTATGTGGCTTGGATGGGTTAATTCCCTAGTCACCGAAAAACCTATGGGGCTCAGATGGGCTTTTGCCCTAGCCTCCAAATCATTACACACAGCTATTGCTGCTATGAAATTAAAAATCATCTGCTACCTTCCAAAGCGAGACTATTATATATTAAATAAATTCAGACTACCTCTTGTACATCAGAAGTCTATTCAGCTAATTCAATACCAATGCAAATGTATTAAATACATATTGTGCTCTATTATAGTGTTTCATATTCTAGCTATGTTTTTGCCTCCTGCTGTATTTCCAGAGTCTAACATTAGTGCTGTCAGCTTCTCACCTTGTGTTCAGAATTGTTCTTGTGCACAGATTAACTGTGACCCAATCAATTCAGTGTATGTGGTAAATATTATGCACAACAAGGCCAAGCTTGTTTTACCAGAATCTGATGAGAATATTAAACATAGTATTGATTTAATGTTGAGCTTTGAGCTGACTTTCCAAGATAATGAGAATAGTACTGCAGTGTCTAGTATAAAATATGACATAAAATCCTCTGATATTTTACATTCCACTATGGAGATACTACAAAGATCAACCTAGGCGTTCTCCATTATTATCACCATTCTTTTCCATTTATAAGTTTCACCCAAATAAATTATGGAATTGGACTGTGATGGTGTTACTAAGGT
>KN837124.1:475833-514713 GCA_000827215.1 Sphaerobolus stellatus SS14 | reverse complement strand
AAAGATATCATGTCAGTTACCCAATGGTCATATTGAAACAATTCATCGAAACCAGATTGAGGTGCTCCCAAACTTTGCAATGACTGACTATTCATCACAAGGTAGAACACGACCCTTCAATGTTATTGATTTAACAGACTGTCATACACATTTGTCATATTATACCTGTTTTTCACGGAGTGCAACTGTAGCAGGAACTGTAATTGTAGGAGGCTTTAATCCAAATATAATACAAGGTGGCACATCAGGCTGGCTGAGACAGGAATTTCGATAATTGGAGATGTTAGATGAAATCACTAGGTTAAGAAGTGATGGAACACTACATCCAAGTGTTGAAGGTGAATTGAGAACCTCCCTAATGGTGAACTATCGAAAATGGAGAGGTTTTAAAGCTTTACCAGTTCATATACACAAGGCACTGAAAATAAATAATGGCTGGGAAGATTCTTTCCGTGAGAACTTAGATGACCAGTCCTTTATGGTAGATATAACAGGAAAAGATCATGAAGAAACACAGCAAGGTAGCAAAAAAAGAAAAGCTGAGAGTGTTCAAACTCCACCAGATAAACCTGCAAAGTGTAGACACATTCAAATGGACACTGATGCTGACACTGATATGAGAATAGCAGATTATGTAGATACACAGCTGATAAATTGTGGTTTTCAATGGTATCAGAATTCATATGCTTTAGATAGCTTATTTACAGTACTTCATTGCATAGCAATTTTAAGCCCTGACACTCAGATGGATACTTTTGCCAGTTCAAATGCACTACTCTCTGAACTAATTAAAGGCTTTAAATTGATTAAAGATAAGGAAATCAGTCCTGAAGACATGCGAGAAAGAATCAGAGATCAGCTAATTGATAGGTTTGGTAGAAGATCATATGGGAGACATTTACCTGGTTTAGTGCTGTATCGTCTACTGGAAGTATTCCTGGACATCTCACACTCAATATATTATAAGGAATTACATTATACTTCTTGTAATATACTAGAACAGGTAACTGATATATGTCACAGTCTAGTATCCATTATCAATTTTGTAAATAGGGGTAGAAATACACTGGCTAGAGCAGAGTATAATGAATGGGAAGATATACCATTCGCTCCTACAGTGATCGCGGCAGAGAAGGCGACTCAAGATCCGAAACCCACCAAGTCACTCGCTGAAACAACTAATGACGATATCTCAAAGCCCAAGCGGAAGGCGGAGACTGCAAAGGAGAGTGGGAATGATGAGATGATTGTCGTGTCTAATGGTCAAGGCAAGAAGAAGAAAGGGAAGGAAGAAGAGGTAGTCTCAGGGAAGGCGGCAGAACAAAAAGCGGAAGTCGCAGAGGGCCGGTGAGCCATCATCAACGATTTTCAACATAATGCTAATTGATCCCTGGTGTAGAGTGGATGAAGAACAGCCTCGCAAACCAGCACGCAAGGGGAAGCCTCAACCGACTGTGCGTGTCGCATTCAAGTGTTATGTGACAGTCAGCAAGGTGCCACTGCCCTTCAACGGTGTTCTACAGCTGGTGTGCTTGCTTTTCCGTTCAGCAGCTGTTCAATTGTATTGACGACCTTGAAAATAGTGGCACACAAACTATTATCATCGAGAGAGGCTGTTGGATTGGGAGGAGCGACCAGTTGGTGTATGGGAGAGCTCATGTATGTCCAGTGCGAGATTCATCGAGGCGAACGAGCTTGAGCAGAGTTTGAAACTCGTAAGTCTGCTATTATGCGGTCTTTGTCATGATGGCTGACATTCCATTTAAGGGTGCTGTGTTGGACCTGACCCCGTCCTTCGATGATTATGAGGGGAAAGAGGCCGCGCTATTCTCCGAGGTAGTGGATGCATTCAAGACCCTACCATTATTGGATCAATTTCCTGGCATCAAAAACGTCGACGGATTCCTCAACTCCATCCAAAGACGAGTTTGCCAAGGTCTCGATGCCATTATCAGCTATCCAACTGATAAAGGCCTTACACGCATGAAGATTGGAGGACCTTGTGGGTTATCTGCAATATTGCGGATGACTGAGTTCTACCGGCATTCAGTCACTGCGATGAGAAAGGTCAATGAGACATCCGAAGACATGGGAGAGCGATTACAGCCTGTGGAAGCTCTATTAGACCGAATGGAGATAGTCTTGGCGAAGGAGCAATGGAGGCGATGGGCGAGTGCGAGCTTTGCGATTGGGGCAGTGCCTCGGGTGGATCGTGTGAGGTGTGTTTGGTATGTCTGGATGGAGGCAATAATGAGTGCTCCAACAGAAATGGAAAAGGTGTGTTTCGAACCACACCTGTTACTTGGCGGTGACTAATTGGGATATTTGCAGTGGTGGGATGCCCAGTGGCCTGCGAAAAATAGGCCTGAACTCATTGAGACTTTCGCAGAGAGAGCATGGCAGCGGGCTCGGGGTTTTCAGCCAGACGACATGCTGGCAGAATTGCCTAAACATGCCTGGCAGTGTGGAGCCGAACCGTGTCGGGTGTGGCTAGAAAGTCTCACTCCTGATCTTTTCAAAAAGGGTTGCATAGTGGAATTTAGTCTCTGCATGCTGTGCGTTTATATGCTGGGTGGAATATGTGGACAGGCGACAGAGCAATGGTGGTTGCAGGTGACCGCCAGAATATTGAGCTGGATGCATGAGTTGATGTAAGTGAAATTCGTAGCTTCTTTCGCGCTATGCTGACCTAGTTTGGAACAGTAACAAACTTTCCCCACATTTATGGGATAAACAGACTGTGATATTGAGGTGTGCTCAGCGTTGCAATGCTGATTGTGTATCTAATGCTCTCGGTAGTGCATTTAAGTCTCCCTGGGATACGCTGGAACCTGCACAGGAGGAAGACGCAGCCCAGAGCTCGCAGGCTACGAAGAATATCAGTGCGACAACATCAAAGGTTGACTCTTTCCCATCCGTGCAGGGCGAAACTATCAACAGAGGTGATTTGGACGTAGCGAAGGTTGACTCTTCATTGACGGATGAGATTTCAAGGAAGGAGACCTCTCTGCTGCCATCAAAACCTGCCTCTCCGTTGCCATCAAATTTCCTCCTCTCCCAACGGAGGACTCCAGCGCAAATGGGGTCTCAACAGCAAAGGCGGACATGTTGTCCTTGGTGACAGTCAAGGAGGCGGCAGAGCAGGCGTCAACTTCAAAGACTCGCCAGGTAATGTCTGCTAATGCTGACGCTGGACATGTGTCTGCTGCGGATTCCATAGTGCCTGTCAAAGACGTCATTGTGACTGCAGGGCGGCTGGGGGGTAAAAAGAACGCCAAAACCGGTGGTGGGGAGAGTGGTGGGATTGGTGGGGACGAGGTACACCCAAAGTAAGTGTTCATCGTTTGAGTTGAGAATGGTTGTGTAGCTGAACTTTGCTGAGTAGGGAGGCAACGAAGCCACCTGCTAAACGGGGTCGCAAGGTGAAATGGAAGCCAGGGTAGGCTTTGGAATGACTTCCTATGATCTTTATTTTACTAATATTTTCTATAATGATAGGGAAGCAGCATAGACGCTGCCGCCTCCCGTGATACAGGGAGCTGCTGTGGTCTCCGAGAGAGGGCGTCCTACACGACGCAAAAGGACGGCGGAAACAGCGGGATTGGTTTCAGAGGGGGAGGCAAAGGCAAAGAAGATTAAATAAATTAAATGTATATAATTTTTTGAACTTCATACTTCTATCTGCATTCGCAGACTTGCTCTGTGTGCTGTGCTGATTGGAAGTAGTGTTGCTTGACATGTTTCGAAATGGGACTGATGGGACTTTCTTAAGAAATTTCTTAATCGACAGCCATGTTAAAAAGATTGCTTCACGTTAGCTTTCTCTGGCGTGTTCTTTGGTGGATGTCTGTATTTCTGAAGCCTTTGCCTGCATAAAAATCTACATTTCTTAAGTCAATTCCCTAGTGGACATATGTATATCTTAACTCCATTTCTTTATCAACGTCAATATACCTGAACGTACTTTGGTTGTCGTCCTTTACATTTCTTACGTCAATGTCATAGTTGACATTTATCGTTCTTGAGTCAGTTTGCGTTCGTCGACACCAACCATTCTTAGGATATTTCGTGGGCGTAGACACCCTAGTTTCATGAGACATTTGTCCTGTCGCGCTCAAGGAATTTGGAAAGAAGCAGGTGTGCTTGTGACATCCGTTCGTAATATCTCTCTCATGGTGACGTACAAGGCCTTCTGAAGGTATATCTGTTTGCTTGGGACGCTCTATCGTGAGGGGAATTGGAAGGCGGTCATTATTCTTCTGAGGACGTTCCGATACGTGCGACCTGGAGTGTTTGGCGGCAGTCGAACAGCTATACTGAACTTGTCTTCTGAAGGTGATTGCTGAATATGGATGGCACCTGATATCTGAGGGTATCATAAGGCATCTGAATCTAGAATCTGAAGATGGAAGACCGCGTCTGTCTCCCAGTCTCTCAAGTTCCAATTGTGAGTACCAGGCTTTCTGCGGATGGACGGCGCTGTCGGTCACCTGATTTCTGAAGGTATCATAAGTCGTCTGAACTGGGAATTCTGGACATGGAACGCCGTGTCTGTCTCTCAGGCTCTCAAGCTGCAACATGTTGTGAGTACCAGGAGTTCTGAGGATGGATGGCGCTGTTGGCCATCTAATATCTGAAGGTGAAACCCGCTGTCTACAAATGTATTTTCTGTAGATGCGTAGCGTCGTTCGCTAACTGCATTCTGGAGGTTCGATCCTCTTGGGGGCTCCATATATTCTGCGGAGGACTGCTTTGGAAATAGGACAGTCATCTCATACAGTTCTTATCGGATATTTCAATTTACTTTATAGATATACTGCTTCATAATGTGGGATCTTGAGGCTATAACCTCAATGCAATGTGTACCTGAGATCTGAAAACACAACTGGTGGGAGCGCTCAGTGCATCTTGGTGGATATACTTTTTCTGAAGCGGTTACACTGGGTGGCTCCATACGCCTTCTACAGAGGATGAAGTGGGTTGTACACCTGTGCATCTGCAGTAGATCCCCTGGGTTAGGGGGCATGCATTTCTTCAGATGGTATCAGGATTCAGACATATTTTCTCAAGATCGCCAAATGACCTCTGGTGGTATCCCTTGGGTAGTCTTCTTGGAGCAACAGCTGTGCTGAACATCGTGCGTGGCTATTCCTAAACTCCATATGGTTGCTGAACAGCCTTCCAGGTTGATTTAGTCCTGCAAGCAACAGGATCTAATTCGACAGCATTGTATCAAGGAACACTTGCGTACGATAATTTATTCAATTAATTTCTCTCATTTTCTCACCCAGGTGTTCGTATTTCCGGCACTTAGGTTAGCTCTGATTTATAACGAAATGACATATTCCTCTGCTTTTTAGCTCTCATTTCGCCCTGGTTCTCACTTGCGTATTACTTGTGAATAATTTTCACCACATTGTACGAAACCCGAGGACACGGAATACTCGGTCGCATGCGCCTAACTACCTCTGGGACTCTGACCAGTGTTATGAGACGCCAAGGTTGGTAAATGTTTTTGACCATTATTGACCATATAATCGTCTAACCGCCAGTCATTCAAACTAGAACTGCTTTTTCTGATGTAAGGCGAGCACCTGTGACCAGGGATGTGTACTAACGTGAGAATGTTTCTAGCTCTGATGTAAGGCGAGCACCTGTGACCAGGGAGGTGTACTAACGTGAGAATGTTTCTAGCACACTCTTGCTGATGCAGGTGGCTGGTATTTTACTCGAAACACTTCGTCCAAAGACGGTTCTTGGAGCAGGCGCCGTGAGTCTTCTTCATTAATATTTTAAATCCGTTGCTCAAACAGGAATTAGATAGTAAGACTTCGTAACGGATCTTATTTAATTTTAGAGCACTAATTTGTTCCCAAGTTGACTTTCACTGCCGTGAAATCGGTTCTAAACAATACGTAAGTCTATATGAAATGTAGTGTACGTCACGCACCTGAATTCCTTTCGTAGCATACCCGCATTCTTCTGCTGTCGCTTCCTCCTCGAGCTTCGCAGATTCAATGAAGGCTCAGGAGGAACATTAGTCGTTCGCAAGAATGTTGCTCCTGCAGGCAGTATACGTTCCATGATTGATGGAACAGTTATGGAATTCGCGGCTGGTCTAGCAACCGATTAGCCTACCGAAGAGACTATTTAAGCATTGGATATAGATCTGTGATTTGATGGACACTCCACGCTCCTTCCACGGATATTTGGAACTTTGACAAAGACATTCCTACGAACTTTATTTTTCTGAACATTTATTGTTTCGTTAAAGACATATTTTGGATAGATTAGTAGTCAGACATCAATAAATTATTTGAGCATTGTTTCCATGGTTAAATACTTAATTTTCAAGACTTCGTGTAGGAAGTCGTCAGCTTTCTTGAGAATCCTCAGCAGCTGTTGTTTTATATTGCTTGTCATCAGACTTTATTAAACTTTGGACTTCTGTCTTGATATTTCTTTACTGTGTTCTGTTTCCGAACCTCGGACTATTCCTATTCATCCATAAGCTTCATCAGGAAACCTGGCACGGGCGCGTCTTAGCGCCGGCGGTAGGGGGCGGTATGAGCGGTAGATAGAGGTATCTAGTCATAGATAGTGCTATATATCGTATTTAGCGAATCCGCAATAGCCTACCTCGCCTACCACGGGCGTCTCCTCTAGGCGAACTAGGTAGGCTATCTAGTGCTATATACATTTTGCAAGCTTTGCTGATGTTATTTAACTCGCAGAAACTTACCTTCTTAAATTCTCGTAGTCGATGGAGCCTGCAGAGGAGCATATATTCACACCTTATAAGGTAGCTGGTCGATTCCTGTAAAGGCCCGAGTGTGCTTCGCGTGGCTCTTTCTCCCTAGACGTTGCTCACTGCTGCATGAAATTGAGATTCCGATCAATAGACATCAAACATTGGAATTTCACCATTGGGTTTTGGATTCTGGAGTTGGTCTCCTTCAATGTTTCACTCCTCATTCATATCAGCTTTTATAAGACAAGGTGTTGCAGACAGTATGCAATGACAAGAATGTTATCTTATAATGAGGCCAACTGAATTCCAGACCATTGGTCACATGCTTCTATTTAAAGTAATATAGTACTTAATCTGGGAAGGATGCTATATAAATCCAGTTGACAATTTCTTAACATGGTCATGATGTATATTTTAAGTGTGAATGAGTTTTCAGAAGTCCTTCTGTCAACTGTGAAGCAGACATGAGGCAGACATGAGTCTGAGCCTTCTTAAGCTCTGGAAATGCAAGGAAGTCATTCACTCTGCTCTGAATCATCATCTATCCCATGTTCAATAGTGAGGATGCAGACACCCTGCCTCTGTTCATATTCATTAGCAACCTGAAGGGAAATAACCAATATAAGGATCACCATATGTGCATTCTAATACATCTTCCATTTGTCTCTATAACCCATGAATAGCCTCCAAGGACAATGAGTGGGTTAAGCAACTTATCAAGGAATATGACAGGGAAGAAGCGAAAAGTCTGATGACAATCAGTGAGCTCCTGTTAGCTGAGCTTAATATACAAATAAGGTAGCTGTTCCACTCTTTGAAGCATTTTGAGTGAGTTTATATATTCTTTGGTTGTTAGTGACAGGATAGTATGATGACAAAAGAGAGATTAAGGAATTATGGATAGTCATACCATAACTCAAACTCTCCCGGAGACTGTAAAGTGCTAGTTGGTACTTGAGCAGCTTGAAATGGATCCAGGAAGACATCAAGGTCTGTCACACATTAAAGATGGAATCCAGATGTGTACTGGCATCAATTTAACCTAGTAAGGGAAGCTAACACTTTTTGACTTGATACACACACTTAATTATTTCATATATCAGAGCATTTGTAGAGGAAGAAATGTGGCTTCAAGATCCTGAAGGATTTGAACTACATGATCCTACCTCAAAGAAGAACAAGCAAAGGGCACTTGTTAACTTCAGTATTCATGAGGAATGGAGTGGAGATGGACATGAGAAGCTCAAAAGGATTGGCTTCACTATTTATGGCATCCATGACATCTGGTCAGGGAAATGGTTGGGTATGTGGGTTATACCTGATAACAAGCTCAAAGATGCTATTGCATATCTCTGGCTATCATTAGTAGAAGAATATGGTGGTGAGTCTCTTAATTTTGATGCATTTCAATTCAGTTGATTATACTTAAATTATGGTATGCACAGGTCTCCCGATACAAACTAAGACAGACTGTGGTTCAGAAACAACAATGGTATATGGTTTTCCAACAGCTTTACAGTACATCCAGAGAAGCCCATTTCCTTGGGTCTGATCTATTGGCACAGTGAAGCATTCTTTCCAGAATTTCCTGTTGATGAAGTTCCAGCACACTGCTTCCTCAGAAGCATTCATAATATCACTATTGAACAAGGATGGTCCCAATTGAAGTTCCAATTTGATGCAAACATTGAAGAGTTCTGGGATAGAGGTATCACAAAAGGTGTATATGATGCCTATGATGATCAGCACATGTGAGTCTTGTTTTAAAGATAAAAATAAGCTTACCATAACCTGATTACAAGTGCTCTCACTTAATGGCTTTGGTCAATCATCATCCAAAAGAGATAAATCAAAGGAAGAATCAATTCAATGCTCATAAATCTCACTGTGATCCTCAGAAATTCAATCCATCAGGCGTTGCACCAAATGTTGCATTTACACTATGAAAAGCATGGTGGCATTAACTGCCTTCAAAGATTAACAGAAGAAGCACTTGCTCTTGTTGGCGATTTGAAAAAGGAACTTGGTGCTGAAGAACTTCTCAGCTCCATCATTGAGGTGTGCTAGCACTACGGAGTCTGAATGTAGTCTTTTATATCTTTAAGAAGTTTGTGAGTGTCCACAATGACTGAGCTTTGGAGAGCAAGAACAATAAGAGATGTAGCTCTAAGGGAGGCTGTCAGCTGATCCTGAGTAAAGATTGGCCTAAGAGAAGTATCAGTAGCTCAGATATATTTGCCTCAGACAATGGCTGCTCACTTGAATGCATTGATCCAGCTATTGACTGGACAGTAGGACAAATGCATGTGGCTGGCCAGATGAATGTATTTATCTGGAGGGATGTATCTGTATCCTCACCTATTTGCAAAAAGTGGTCTTGAGGGGAATTGAACCCAGAGCTTCTAACTAAGCAGTGCAGTGTTTAACCACAAGACTACAGAGTTGTTGGGAAATAGTGTTTTAAAGTATTCTAAGTGACATTATCATTCTATATTAAATAAATTTTTCCATTAATATTTCAGGTTGAATAATGTATTATCTAGAATAAACTAATATATTGCATATATAGAACTATTCTAATCAATTGAGAAGGTGAATAGGTAAGCCTAATTGGGATTTCAATAGGGCTAATATGATATTAATTGAATAATCATAAGGTTGGTTTGGTCTAGTGGTCTAATAGTTTGATTATTAATATTCAATGTAATGTAATAATGCTTGAGTTGTGGGTTCAATTCTCCCTAAGTGTAATTATTATCTTGCTATAGAATGCATTCATAGTAGTCAAGGATCCCCAGTCCTTATCTGGATAAATGCATTCACTTTTCCAGTAATTGTCTGGCATGAATGTATCTCCAGTACTTATATAGGTGAAGTGTGTGCCATCATTTTACAATGGACAAGTGTCGTACTAATGTCAATGTACTGGTTATAGGCTTGGGATAAATATGTATGTATACCTCTGTTTGTTGATTTAAAGGTTTGCTAGCTGTTATATGGATGGTCTTTCATATCTGATATCTAGAATCCCTGGGTTTTTCTTTGACAATTGGCTAGTTGATTGGGATTATGGAAACTTCTGGCATCAAGGCGGGATGATGGCCAATTTCTACTTCCAAGCATGATTACTTTGATATGTGGAGATTTCCTCAATAGCTGCATCAGGATAGAAAAAAAATCCTGGGCATGCAACATTGACAGGACACTGGATATGGAGAAAGAAGGTGCCTTGCTATGTGTTCCTTTGCAGCAGGTTGTTCTTTCCCCTTGTAAATGGAATCCAGATACTCAGGTTGGTGAAGAACCTCTTGACAAAATTCTTGCTAAGGAACAATTAAAGCAATGGCACAAGGACGGGGTTATACAGTTGGAAATGGGCAAGAAGCATGATGATGACTGGTGTTCCAAAACATTACATGAAATAGAATAATCTCGCTGACATTTTCTAGATACCTACTATAACATTGCGCACTGTGTTCCATCTTAACAAATGAAATAACAAAAGTCCATCTAGAATATAATGATGACTGTACAGTCGTGCTTGAGAGAATAAAAGAATATATTGAGACCTCCACTGGAATAGAGTGGATAAGTTCTTCGGCTGCCTTCGATTGTGGCTTAATGGTACACTTGAAGTCAGTTGGAAATCTGGAGAAAGGGTTAACTTAGTAAGTACATGATGGGGGGATATTTATCCCACATACAAGAAGAAACCTAAA
The DNA here is from genome assembly GCA_000827215.1 of Sphaerobolus stellatus SS14. Lineage (NCBI taxonomy): Eukaryota > Fungi > Basidiomycota > Agaricomycetes > Geastrales > Sphaerobolaceae > Sphaerobolus > Sphaerobolus stellatus. Next base: position 504,243 of record KN837124.1, on the reverse strand, counting down.
GTCCATTCATATTCTGGAGGTATTTCCTTTCCTGAACTGTCTGTTGTGGGTGATGTGTTCAAAGAGCTGGAGGATGGAGGCAACTATGATGAGTAATGAATTCTTGGCCATATAACGCCCGGGACAGATACTAATCAAAGTCATAGAATCCATGAAGCTTGATGAATTGTTGGATAACTTACCGTCTTCCATGGCTGAATATGCCTGTCTGTCCTGGCTCTCTTCTTCCTGGCTCCAGGAAACGCCCAGGATCAAACTTGTCAGTATAAGGACCGAAATCAGCCTCTTCACGAAGTAGAAACCTAATGTTTGTGAGGTTTCGTATCATAATTATGAATGCATTGTTATATTCATGCACATACCAAGAATTGCCAAATACGATTAGGCTATAATCATGGAGGTGAATAATCATCCAAGAGTCTGTGTCCTAAGAATGACTTGCTCACTTTGTTGTGATGCACTATAGGTTGGATACGGGATCACCGTCAAGCCTGAAAATGATCCCTACTTTCATACAGCAGAAGAGGCCGTGAAAGCTGCAGGGGAAGCCGCCGTCCCTAGAAGATTCACAGTGGATATAATACCGTGGAGTAAGCATTCGAAACCCTCTCATTTTTCAGGCGTGCTAAGTGAATATTACAGTGAAATATATGCTGGAATGGGTCCCTGGTGCTTCCTTCAAGCGGCAAGCCAGGGTGTGGAAAAAGTATATTCTAGACATGGCAGAGCTTCCCTTCCAGCATGTCAAGGCCGAGATGGTAAGCATGAGCCATAATGATCTCCTACGGGATGAGTTCTTAACATAATTTAAAAGGCCCACAGAGCTGCGCAATCATTGTTTACATCTACTCACCTTCAAACTCTAGCTAAAAACACAGATGTGCCTGCCGATGTCGAAGAAGTTATCAAGAACACAGCGGCCGTCATATTCGCAGGAGGCGCTGAAACAGTTTGTTGTCCTATAGCTTAGTTACATTTTATTTTTAGTTTGATCAACCACCTTCAGACTGTCAACATATTAAAGACTTACATCCTTTCAATGGTTCTTTTCCCTGAAGCTCAGAAGAAGGCTCAAGAGGAATTATATAACGTCCTTGAAAGCGCTCGACTACCTGAATTCGAAGACATGCAAGCTCTCCCATATACCGTAGCCATATACAACGAAACTCTGCGATGGCATCCTCTTCTTCCCATTGGTGTGGGCCATGCTGCTGAAGATGATGTCATCGATGGTTATGTTAAGGAAATGCGAATTTCTGGACAATCTCATAGATATGGACGCTTGTGGGACCATTTCTGTATATAGAATATTATGTAATTACATTAGAGAATGGCACGGGTTTCCTCCACTAGACCTCGTCGTCACCGCTGCGCTCCTCGAATTCTTTACAGGTTACTTCATGCATCACAAAGTCATCTGACATTTTGAGCAATCGACGCAGTAACTCTCTGAATATTACATTATTACATAAATGTCTGTTGTTTTCTTATGCTTAATGGAAATATCTTGTATGTTATAGTTGCATAAGCTTATATGGTTCGACAGCTTGAAGATGGAATCCCTCCTGCATCGCTCGTCGATGCCGACGCCACCAGTCTCTGTAACGTTGAAAACTCATCACGAAACCTGACAAAGTCTAGGTAGCGCTATGTAGCCTATATAGCTGTATAGCGCTTTTAGCGAATCCGTCGTTGCCTACTGGCCCTAGCGTGCTTAGCGACGGTCTTCGTGACATATTATTTTTGGCGAGGTTGGCTATATAGGTACTATATAGCATCAAGGTTCATAGCCCAGACTACCTAGCACTACCTAGCACTGTCTATCCCTCAATATTTGTGGTATATATTAGCGCCACGGTTTGTTATTTGAATATCTGATTAATATGCAAGTATATATATCAAATATAAACACATGGATGGTAAAGGAGCAAACTACGCGGTAATTACAATGAATATACAAGGAATTATAATCAGGAAAAAGGGCAGGGAGAAAACCCATGGAATAGTGTACTGAAATGGCGCTGAATATATGAAAAATCTTGAGGTTGATTGGCGTAAAGTTTAAGCATGGACGGATCAATTGTCGTAAAATCTGTTTATCTGATACCAGTGCACTGCGAAGAAGAAAAGACTGAAATGAAGAAAGGCACCTAAGGAAAAATAGCAAGGCGCTCCTGCTGTCATATCTATTTCGGCGGGTTTTGAGAGATGTTCGAGGGGAAAGTCTGACCTGGGGAACCCATGTAATGCAACGGCGGCCCTCCAGGTGGGTATCCAATTCCATATGGCGCATGAAAAGGGTGGACTCCATATGGCGGGAGTGGTGCTGAACCTTGACTGATATTTCCATTTGTAGCCACCGCAGCCGCCTGGGACCCAATAGCCATTGCTATATTAATTCCAGGTGGAACGCTAGGAGAAGGCTGACTTTGAGCCATCGAGAGTTCATGGCTGAGCGCATCCTGGGAAAGACCACGGCCGACTTTCTTACTCTTTTGAACAGGGGCCTCAGCGGCATTGCCTAGATTTTCCCTACATAAAGATTGATCATTAAAAGTTATCTGAAGGATGACAAGTTACACACACTTTCCCGCAGTCGCCAAATCCGTCAAAAGTTGCTGACACTCTTCAGGCTCTTCGGCTTGGAATTCCTCAAGCATCTCGAGGTAATCTGAAAAGATGGTGCCGTAAACCTCTCTGCTGAGATCTTTCCTCTTCTTCACAAGTAAGTTTTTCAGTGAGAAGTGAGCCTGTGCGATGACGATATATTAACTGCTATATATAGAGATCTGCTGATAATACCATAGTACAAGCAAATGCCACAGTTTCGAGGGGTATAGGATCAAATGCATCATTGAAGCGTGCACCAAGAGCAGGACGGTTTTGTGGATTAAAGATAACGAGATTTATGACAGTTTGAAGAAATGGGTGACTAAATGGTGGTTTCAGACGTAATATGATCTGTGCCATAAGGAAGCCTTGAGTATGATCAACTGATAATGACAACTGATATAATTACTTACTTCGGGATTAGTAGATGAGTGAGAGACATTACCATTGGCATCGAAATAAACAGTCTTGTAGGTCAGATTTCCGTTAGTGAGCAATCCGGAAACCATGTTTTCTCCGATATAAGTCAGTGGCATAGGGATGCCGTACGCAGTGGATACTGCTGGAATTAATTTCGAGCCTTGACCACCTCTGAAAGCTATACCCATCGTATGGAACTAATACAATATTATTAGCAATTAATGGTGTATGGTGAGTGAGAATTATTACGAGATTTTCGACGTCCTTCGTGAATTTGATCTTTGAGCTATCAACAGATGGCTTGTTCTTATGAGCTTCGGTCCATGCATCTTAGGCAAATTTTGTCTTGAGATTTGCTGTCTCAGGGAACATATGCTCGACGAGGATTCGAAGCTTGTATTCGAGTGCAGCCTCAGTCAGAACACGCCTACTATTGGGACTTGCAGACGAAAGTGTTATCTTGTCATCACAAAAGTTTGGATCCCGCTGATCTTGCCCGGAGTTGTTGAATGAGCTGAAGTAGAATCAGGTGAGTGAACTGGCTTGGTGGGTAGCGTAGATGATACAGTAGGTGAAGTCAAAACCACCGGTTGTTCCAAGATTGGCTGACTGACGTCTTCAGCAGCTGGAGTTCCTGTAGTACTGGGTGTGCACTCTTCGACAGATACCACTGGTCTAGCACTCGTTTGAGAAGCGGTCACTGATGGTATGACATCGACTGCCTTAGCTGAAGGGGCAGTGGCGCTTCCAGGCACTACTGATGGTAGAGCAGTGCTGCTATTTCCAGAGATCTGTTGAATAGCAGAGTGTTGATTGAATAGCTCCACCAAGACAGCTTGATCCGGTACCATTCTGGATTTCTTCCTCGACATTTGTGAGAGAGCCGACTTGCGCTGGGAAGCCTTTTGTTAGAATCTATACAGGGTGAGTCAATGAGCTTACTTTTACAGTATTCCCAGCTTGCATTTCAACCTGATTCAGTTGGTTTGGAAGCTGCAGTGATTCAGAACCAGAAACAGGAACATGCATATGTGGAAACATGACATCTTGAATATGATAGTGTGGTTCCAATTCTTCATCAATATCACCTGTCACAGTGTTCTCTTCTTCATCCGAGACAGCTGGTCGTTGAAAGTATGGATCATGCTCTTCAAGAAGCGCACCCTCAACCTCAGGGGTAAAGGACGTTCCTCCTATTCCTGGCGGAGGTCCGAATGCAGATGGCTATTCATACATTTAGCAACATAGATAAGAAAATGAGCCAATGCACTACATACTGTTGGTTGGGACAGGACAAGTGATGAGTTGGCTGATTCTGGAGTCAATCCTGTTGATTTCGTTGTCGCTTGTTTACCTTTAGCAGCTCGCCGACCTCTAGCTGGTTTAGGTTGTGGTGGTGATTTACTGCTGGCAGTAGTAATTTGAGCATTGCTCTGATTCTTGGCTGCCATACGAACACTCTTTCGACTCATGGTGTCCACTGAGAAGGGTGTGGAACAGGATGGGAATAAAGGGAGCGATGCTGACATGTCCAGCGCCTAGTATTGGTAGCTAAATTAAGACGGACTTCCCACACACACACGCAACCAGATAAACAATGAGATGACTGTACGAGACATGCAGTGCACAGTTCACATTCGAATATGGAGCTTTGATATGCCACTCATAGATAAATACAAACCCTTCCTATGCATAGTAAAGACCCCATCAAACATCTTTAGTCCAACCTCTGCTCGTTGATACCCTCTCAATATCCAATCAATATCAATACAGTCGGTACAATATGGTACCTCGGCCACGTGCTTCCACTGTACCAAAGGGAGCAGCTCTGACTCAATGTCCTTTCTGTGAAAGATATTTCAAGAGAATCAGTAGACATTATGCAACATTTGCTGAATGCAAAAGCTGTGCTGATGCTCTGCAACAAGCTATAATGAATGAACCAGCACTAGAGTCAGACATGGAGGAAGAGGATAATACAATGGAAGATAATACAATTCCTTTATCTCCAGCAGGCAATGAGGATTATCTCTCACCTGCCCAATTTCCATTATCACCTAATCAAAGACCATCAAAACGACCTTGTCCTTCACCGAACACACCTAGTCAGTCACAAATGCCAAATACAATGTCTATGCCAATGTCACCAAATGCAATATCTATGCAATCATCAGAACGTCCATCTGGAGACATTCAGGATAATGTATTTGGAAGTCCAGGACAGAATTTCTCACCCAGACCAAACCTGTTTTCCCATCTCCAGCTGTTCCCCACAGTGTTTCAATTCTCCCTGAAAGCCAGACAGGAGAGGAGCCAGACGAGGACACTCCATTTGAGGCAGAAAAAACATTCCAGCTGTATGCTAAATATGAATATCCACAGGCTGGAAAGATTACAGCAACAGGGTGAAACACTATTTTCCATGATATGGATAGAGGAATTCCAACTGCCTATCCATATATACCTTTCCTTAATGAGGAGGAATGGAGCTTAGGTGAATTCCTTACTACAAGCCGTCTTTCCAAGGGTAGCATTGATACATTTTTGAAGACTGCATGGGTATATCTCATACAATATTATATATTCAGTAATTGATAAGATATAAATTTAGGTCAGAAATGGAAACATGCCAACATTTGACACAGCAGAAAAACTCTATGATAGAATTGATAGATTTCTTCCAAATGGTCCAAAATGGCACTGCAAGGAGATAACATTACCAGAGGCACCTGCTGAACCCCAGCTGCTTTTCTATCATGATCATATTGAATGTTTGCAGTTCCTTGCCCAAAGTCCTGTCTTTGATGGTCATCAAGCCTATGGCCCTGTCAAGTACTTTAGCGATTCTGGGGGCAAGAATCATGTTTATGGGGAAATCAACTCTGGTGATGCTTGGCATTATTATCAAAGTGCTATTGGACCAGAAGAGACTGTTAATCCTGCCATTTTTGCCTCTGATGCAACACATGTTACCAATTTTTCTGGTGATGGAAAAGTGCATCCAGTCTATATCTCTAGTGGTCAAATTCAAGCAGACATAAGGAATCAACCAAACAGACGTGCATTCCTTCTTGTTTGTTATCTCCCTGTCTGCAAATTTGGTAAAACACAATTTCCTGGGATCACAAAAGCCAAGGTTTTGTCAGGAAGATTACAGGCATGGCTTACTCATGCATGTCTCAAGGTTTTTCTAAAATCTCTCAAAGAGGCAGGGAACAAAGCTGTTCCAATGGTGAATTTTCGTGGAGAAGAACAGATGAACAGGGTTTTCTTGGCTGCATGGATCTCTGATAAAGAAGAACAAAATCTTCTTGCTGCACTTGGAGCAAATTCATGTACCACATGTTTTGCAGAAACAGAGAATCTTGGTGATTCAAGACCACTTCAGGTAAGCAAAAATATTTTGATGATATACATATACTTAAAGATTCCCTATAGGCTCGTACTGGTCAAGACATACTCAAATAAATTGCCCAAATGAAAAGGAAGTTTAATCCTACAAAAGAACTGTGGGAATTTATCAAGGAATCTCAGAATGAGCACCTCAGTGGTGTTGATCAGCTGTTTTGGGCAGATCTTCCTTATACAGATATCTGCAAGGTCATATGTCACGATACATTGCATGGACTTCACAAGGCATTTAAAGACCATACTGCTCAGTGGAACATCAATTATGTAACTCCTTTTGAAATCGACAATTGAGTACGACGTCTCCCAAAGACCCCTGGTTTCAGACATTTTTCTGGTGGCATTTCCAAAATTAGTCAATGATCAGGCTTGAAGCTAAGGATTTGGAACATATTTTTCTTCCTCTCCTTGCAGGTATTCAAACACCTAATGCAATCAAGGCAACACGAGCAGAGCTTGATTTTATTTACCATGCTGGTTGGAAGACACTTGGTGAAGATGACCTCAAATGTATGAAAGACTTCAATAGTATCTTTCACAAATATAAGGAGTCTTTTGTGGAAACACCTGGACATGGTGGCCAAGAACAGGATCACTTCAATATTCCCAAACTGCATGCTAGACACCACTATCCAGAAAATATCCGCTGGCTTGGTTCACCCTATAATTATTCAACAGAGATTTCTGAACCATATCATATTGAAACTGCTAAAAAAGCCTATAAAGCCACCAATCAGAAGGAATATGTCAAGCAGATGCTTTTATGGTTAACAAGGCAAGAGAAAATATATCTTCGTGGAATGCTCTTGAGATGGTGTATGGGAAACTGGCCTTTGGCCTCAGCTACAGACAGACAATTTGATAGGTTCCTACCTGAAGATACTACAGAAAACAGTGAATCTGTGGATGTCCAGGGTCCAAAACATGTTGACAACATGAATCCTAGACCACCAACTGAAGACCATGTCATAATTGACATAGATGGGGAAAGAGAATCTTCCACAACTCTTTCACTTGTTCAGTCAAGACAAATTGTACCTGTCACCAGAAGTGGACTCACATTCAAGCCAACAAAACCAACTCATGCTGTGTCAACAAGACCACACTATAGCAGACAGAAAATTCAAGATCTCATGGCAAAGTATGGGATACCACAGTTGGAAATGGCATTGAAGGAGTTTGTTATACAGGCAATTTCCAATGAACACCTGTCAGCTCCCACTTTACGAGCTAGAGCCAGAGGCTTTGTGCCTCCTAACCATTGGCGATTATTATCTGTATGGAACCGATGTACCATTATACTTCCTTTAGTGGGGTTTGATGCAGGGACACCAGAGAAGCAGACAATTCTTGCACAGTTGAAAACACTGAATGACAATACTCCACAATTTCAAACTATACTTGTTGATCCAAATGTGGAGGATTCAAATCCCCAAGATGGATTACGTGGTGGGTCTGCAATTCTATTACTGATAAATATAACAAATATACTAACTAAGTACATTTTTGATCTAATTAATCAGGTCTGCAGGTTGCTCAAGTGAAGTTAATCTTTTCCTCACATCTCCTCACATCTAGTGGAAAAAATGCAGTTAAAATACCTGAAATGGATCCCAGTGCAAAGGTTCTTGCCTATGTTGAATGGTTTTCAACTCCTCTAAAGGAGCCTCATCAGGACATGCAAATGTATGCAGTTTCATGTCTTCGTTCCACAGACAGGAAGCCACGAGGCAGTATAATTCCACTGACATCAATTGTCCAACCTTGTTATCTACTTCCACAATTCAAAGGACCAAAAGCAGTTGACCTGGATAAAAAGAATGCAGAGGGAAGAACAGTGACACAGATTACAGGAGATAATTGTCTTGATTTGCTGGATGATTTCTGGATTAATTCTTTTCAAGATCAGCTTACTTATCAGTCAGTCTTTTAGATTGTGAATGTAATTTCTCCCATTTATATACTGCATTGTTTCTGGATATTGAACAGAAGAATAGTATTGTTTTTTTTTTTAAAGAACTATGACATCAGAACAATCAATAGACAAAGAATAAAAAATCATTAAAGTATCCCTGCCCTCTTTCATTCATACATGTCTTGAAGGTCAAAAAGTACTCTATAAAGTAAGCCTTGCGGGCCATCAAACTGACCATGACCAGCCGTTGTAAAATCTTTCTGCTACATAATGGTGATGTAAATACTAAATAATCGAAAATAAGCGAAAGAGCAGACTAACCTGAGGGGCAACAGCCTTCAATAATTCATGAAATATATACTCCTCAACCTCTTCTACTCCCTTTATAAGGCCATTCATATGGTGTTGAACCGAAGTCCTATATTCCTGTAATTCTTTCCGCCTCTGCACCAATTTCTCGGCGGCTCTGGCAAGGGCATAATCCGCCTCAGTAAATACATCACGGAATTGGAATTGTGAACAGCTAGATTGCGATTCTTCATTGTTTATGATGTCGAATCCATTGCGTCCATCCTCGATCACCGGAAGTTGCAAAGACTTTAAGCTAGCTCTGTCTTTCTGCGGCATAGGTGAGCTAACGTGTTCATTGTCGCTTTTGATCCCTGGCTGAAAAAAATGTGATACATTCTCTCGAGCAGCACATTCCCGAATTATCGACGACGTTCTCCAGTTCCCGCTCGGAGTTCTGGGTGGGCTCACGTATAATGGCGTAAGAGCAGGCGGCCTCGATGGACTGGGTGTTTCCGGAATCGGCGTAAAGAAAGGCAAAGGACGACGTTTGATGTCGTATGGTAAGATTTCTGTAGTATCACCATTGTTGTGTGATAATCCGTCCTTGGGGTCTCGTGAACACCTTGAATTACCTCGAGCTGGAATTGGATGGGATGGAGTACCAGTATCACTGGATTTGACACGCCTTCTGCGCAAATTTTGAGCGATGGTAGATGCATGTTTGAAGTTTTTTTGTATATGACTACACTTCACGCTCGAACCTCCACGAATTCGACGTGCTTTGTTGTGCAAGTAGGTCTTCAGAGTCTTGCCAGTGCGGGAAAACATGGTAGAATAGGGGAGTGCAACTGCTTATAAAATAAGCTACAGAGAACAATTAAGAAGAGTCATTGACACGTACATTTTTCCTTTCTATCCTTTCGTCCCTCTCAACAACTAGCAAACGGTCCGTTCGATGGGTAGGTCAGGCTAGCGGTGATGGCAACGCTGTACAGGTGTGGCACACTGGCATGCGTCTGACTAATATATCAGTTGATGTCAGTTACAGAGGTGCGTGGATAGTTGCTCATAGTGCTTCCTAGAACTCATAGAGGCCCTATTGCTACCTAGAGCTATCTAGTAGGTCGACGCGCTAGGAATGCATTTAAGCGCCCATGTCAACTTTCCTGATGCTCAGGGCCCGTCCGAATTCCATTCGGTGATATGTCATCAGTTTCGAACTGAGCACAACATGAACTACAAACTCACAATTCTACAAGCATTGGAAAGGTTGTTCTATCTGAGCAAATTAAGAACGCTTCTCGAAGAGCTCAGATACCAATCTGCGTGAATTGAGGAATACCATCGGGGTCCCAAAGGCGTCGAGGTAGAAGATCTCTCCTGTTGAAGAAATTATTGTCGAAGGAGTGATATGATTCTTGCTTTATGATGCTTACTTACCGTATTTCTTGGAATATTTAGCATAGGTTTTCCATTCTAAATATTGGGTATTTCTAATGCACTTCCGATGATTGGTTTGGGTGGAGGTCCAGGAGGCAACCGAAGGCCTAATGGGCCGTTATTAATCCTGCTCCTAACATGAATATGGGGGTGACTCGCCTTTTGGGACGTGTGATTTGAATAAAATTCGATAACCGACAAGAATAGCGGCACCGAAAAGTATCAATTCTTTGGAAATACTGAACATTTGGAGCGATTGAGGCAAGTGAAATGGTTCATTTTATTTGAATGAAGTTAATCCCTCGAGTCTTGAAGATTGTAAGTAGAGATTCACGAAGCGAAGTAGTCACTGAGCTGTATCTGATAGGTCTGACTACAATACATGAAATAGCTAGTCTTATATACTATTTACATGGTACAGCTCCGAAGCAGTAAGGCTCTGGGAGTCTTACTGACTCTATAGATGAGTCGAAGTCGAACCAGATAGTCATTACTTGACTTATATTGATCCTGAAACTCCGGTTACAGTTGCTCATGGGCGCGAGGTTAAGAAATCAGATACTGGGTTTTGATCGTGTGCGCTTTTCAGTGATGGCTTTTGACCAATAGATAAATACACAACACGTTAGATATGAGAGCTACCAAAGATGTACAAAGAAGAGGAAATACGCTGCCGAAGGTCTCTAGAAATCAACGTCATTGGGAGGACAGCATGGAGGTAGGACAGGATTAATAACGTCACACACGTAGTACGGTTGCCCACGGGCGCCAGGTTAAGAAAATGGATTTCGAGTCTTCGACTAGACATTGGATTTTGATGTTTGGCTAAGGTGTTTGGGCGTATAATTAGTTTTATGCGACATCAATAGACCAGTTACATTATAATAAAAATAGTCAATACAAGGGTGTACTAGTTATTTTAGGAGGAAGCTAGATGCAGGTTAGTGTCGCAGCCTTCATAATATCTTTCCTGATACAATTCCTTTCGGCGTAAAATACACCTAATAAATTCAATGTTATCTTAATGCATACAACTGACCTTTGACATCAAATGTCATGATAGTAGCGGACATTGGCGGGGATGTGAGGTAATGCTGTCATCCGGCGTGTTGATAAAAATGATGCGAGTTGTTGTGCTCCGCCAATCCCGACGATGATGAGGCAGCCAGAAAGGTCCCATGGGGTTGTTTTGAAGATATGTTGGCCAAAATAGCTCAGGACGTTGGAGCGCTTGCGATGTTTTGCACGCTGCCTTCAGAAACGTTTTTTCGGTTACTTCACCCCCGCCCGGCAACGCCCGAACATCCATCCTGTGATGCTGATCCCGTCTACTGTTCTATGTGAACTCTACATATACTGATAACTTTGCCATATAGGAAAACATATGGACGCACTTTAACTATAGGTTTCGGTGGCTGTGCTATCTTCCCAGCCAAAGGATTCCTCTTCACCGTCCCATTCTTCACCGCCTCAGCAGCCGCCATCTCCTTTCGAGTGTCGTAGCACGTGTTCCGGGCTGCGTGGATTGCGTCATGACTTTACGCGGTGGCCTTGGAGGGACGTCGAGCGTGGTATAACCGTACTTTGCGTCAAGGAAGACAGAGATCATCACCACCTTGCGCGGATACTTGGTAGTGCGAACAGATTGGAATGGAGCCATTTTCCGCCTTTGTCGTCCAATATAAGTTTGCCTAGCTGCGCCAGAAAGGATTTGCAGTGATACTGCGAGAAGCGCGTACAGGTCTTCTTTGACGTAATGCCGACGGCCGGCTGGCATAGGCGATATACCTACAGATAAATCGCGTTGTGTCTTGAGTCTCGGTTGAATCAGTTTGCTTTCCGTGAAGATTCGCAAGGTAATTCTCGTAGAAGGTAGATATAGAGGAGAAAGAGAAACTAGCGCTAATAAAGGTGAGTATAACGATACAATCCCATGTCTCTATCCTCCTTAATCCCACTATCGGCACTATCCAGTATTTCTCTATCGGGGATATTTCTGTATAGTCGTTAAAGTGGGCGCATCTGGGGCAAACGTACCCGTCCAATCCCAGCATTTGTAGCCGCCGACTCAGCACAAGCCACTTTACTCAATAAAAGACCTTTCTCGATTGCTTCTCTATAATAAGAAGTCTGCCTTTCACTTATTGTAATTAATTTTTTATGTCGTTGGCTCGCTAGACCCGATGCAAAGCAGCCGGGTGGGACTCGCAGCTTGACTTCACTACACAAAGTAACCCGTATCTTGATCTCAATGTTGCATGAGGAGATCTCGTCTGATGGAAACTGTGAACAGATGATACAAGTCGTAGGACTCGGAAGTGATGGCGTACAGGTGTGACGCATTCCTCCAGGTTGCGACACACAACGGAGCGGACTTTATTCTGCTGTGCACCGCTGAAATTTACAGGCTTCCGATGAACATTATGATTTGTGCTATTCCAGTCCAAACGTACCACACTTGTGATCATTTCAATTTAGAAACGAAGTCAAGGAATGCGCTTATAGTGATTTTCCTTTTGTTAATTTCTCATATTTAGTCCACTTTAAGAAAAGATTTACTTAAAGCGTCTAAATAGTGCGATGTATAGGTTGTACAGATGGCTGTCAACAAGGTCAAGCTCATCACAATGGAACTTTTCGGTAGAAGTTCTCTCATTTGCCCTTCAGGGTGTATTTCATGGACATTTACATCTACATTAGACCAAAGAATGTCAACATGTACAGTACCTCTAGTGGCCAACTGATCACCTACTAGTAGACCGAAACATTAAGAAGAGAATATCAATCAGTCTGATCTGGAGACTGCGACAGTGTCCTTAAGGTTGGGAGTTCTGTCCGCCTCTGGCTGCTCGATGCTGTGCTATAGGCCAGCTTAAGGAACACCTCCCCTTGTAACCTGTCGTCTGGCTAGTACACATGGCTCGTCTCCACTTAGAATGCAACATATCTCACTGTTTAACGTTCAGATTATTCATATTTCCTTCTGTATTCCGCCTAATGAAGCTTCCTTAATAAGGTGCTAAGTCGCCTGCGTCTCTTTATTACCTGCAAAATTTCACGTAAATGAAATGCCATCCGTCAGCTAGATGGGCATAGGTACTGGGGATCGCCCAGTAGCCAGAATATCATGGACAAAACTAACGCCACCCGCCAGCTGGATGGGGATAGGTACCGGGGATCGCCCAGCAGCCAGAGTAGAATACTATGAACAAAACTCCTCTCAGCAAACTCCGCCAACTTGATGCAGGCTTTCCCCACACGTGGCGATCTACATATAAGAAACGTATATAAGTAGCGCACCTCTGTCCATAAGAACCAGGAGCCTCTCACTTTGTGACCTTTACGCAATGAAACTCTTCGCAATCTCTATCCCATCCCTCGTTACACTCAGTCTCCTCGTAATGCAAGGAGGAGCAGTTCCCCAGTTTGGGCCTTGTGGCAGTATGTCCCTAGCCGTGATTCCGTCTGTTTTAGCCCTGTTAACTCTGCATAGTACCTGCAATTGTGCAATGTATACCACCTCTAATTGCTGTGTGTAACACAACCACTCTGCGTTGGGAGTGTCAACTCGCGCCGGGGACGTGTGAAGTCGACTGTTTCCCGTGAAGGGTGGAGTAAGCCGGAGGATACCTGAATGGATCTTGAGCACTTGTGTCATTTATGTGATGTATTTCTTTTCTTTTCAAAAGAATAACAGTGGTCTTCGATATACAAGTCATTACAACAGGCCGAAAATGATTATTTCGCGTTTGCTTGGTTTTGAACGAAAATGCCCCGGTCTTCAGTACTTAACGAGTCTATACGGTCGATCCTTCGTTCTTCGGTGATCTGAAGTGCCTGCAGTTTTGAGATGGAGTCATTTGAACAACTACGGACGTTCATGCGATTGTCAAGTGATTCATCACACAGTACCAAATAGTGCTTCCTTCGTCTCTTCGTCATGAATGTTATCTTCGATCCATTTTTTTACATAACGAAAATCACAAGATAGACGACATGTTCCACTTTTTATTTCCCTTGGACACCCTGTCAGCGACCCTTAACGCGGAATCAAGGGCTTACCTGATGAACGTCTTTCCTACATCAGTAAAGTGTGCAATTGATCCCGACTGTTCCAGCGTGATCTGGGACAGTCCGGGACGAGGTTCAATTAAATTGGGACCGCGAGGAACTCCTGGACATGGCTGAACATGGCTGGATCAGGCTGGACAATATCGCCTGATTTACTGATATATATCTTTACGTTCTGCAAACTGGTTTTGTACCTGCACGATGAAAGGATTTATCATATGGACAAAGATCCTCATCCATTCGCCCCATTATCTAATGTGTTCATAGCCAATGGTTCCACATCCTCCATGCAACACCTTCAATTTGGGGAACGATACATCGCAGCGATCAAGTTCTTCAGCATATTGGTGACCCCGAGGAATCCACCCACTGGGATAGCTAGTATAAAACTTTTCCAAGACTTCTCCTGGTTTCGTATAATACTGACCCGATAATTACCGGGTTACTTAGTATTATACCACTGATACTAGATGCTGATTTATCTCTATATTATACCAGACTAATGCTTAAATCTCATGCTTCGACTTTGTGAGACCTGCTCTCCTAAAAGAGTTCCAGATGTATAATACCAATCTAAAACACTATGAGAAATTTGATATCTATCTAACTAAGAGTATGATATAATCCATCCTCACAGAGTAAGTCAATTTGACTTTTGACTAGAAAGCAATGTGCCCATAGCAAAGATTTATGTACAGCATGTTATGCGAGCTCTTACTTTGCAGCAACACAGATATCTCCCTAGAAGAACACTACTACTCCTTCATTCCACCACCTGCAGTCTTCATATGCAAGGCCAGAAACTAACTTTGCACTCTTTGAGGTTTGGCAGCAAGTAGCATTGTCAATAATGAGTCAGAGTAAATTTAATGAACATTGAGCTTAATAACTAGACTCAATATTGACTCTGCAGTTCTGACAGTCTGTGCTGGTTTCCTGTAGTTATCATGGATTGTATGATGTTTCGTCAAACCAGTATTACCAGCCGCCTGTCATTATGTTGAACGTACAGCAACGTCTCACAGCATGTTCACAACACTTGAAAGGTTAGCAAGATAGCACAGAGGAGGAAGAGATGTCTTCGGATTTTGAGAGTGTAGGAGAACAGTCCTGTCTCGTATGCAGCAAGCTAAGCGGTGAGAACAGTAGAGGAATAAGCGAGGAACAATGAATCACTAGAATGTCTCAAAGTGTTCAACAATGGAAGTGGTTAAATTGATTGGAACTCCTTTGTTACATGACAATAATATGGAAGCTTACAAATAAGTATACAGTGGATTTCTAAGTCATGAGGAATGCCACAAGGCTTGTCCTCCCTCTCATACTTCAAACTTGACTGACTTCCCTGTTTCTCCTATAGTTGAGTTGAGGTTTTCCAAAGGTCTTCAACAGTAATTACTAGCAGCACTTTCATACAAAGGCTGTCACATCACAGGTAAATAACAAACTATGTTTGAAGTGCTAGTATATCACCTGATAATTGTGGATAATATCCCCATTTCCTCTTCAGATTGCCCCACATGGGACAGTTGGGTCAGAAGATCTCCAAAGGAAAGCCCAGTGGCCAAATATCTCGGAGAAGCAAGGAAACAATTGAGATAACTAGCAAGATTTAGGTGAGGGTGAGGCAAGCTTCTTCCCTAATCCATTGCTGAGGAACAGACAAGTGGCTGGCTTAAACTGTATCAAGTGTCAAGGACATGAATTACTGTCTCTGTCACAGGTATCTGTGAGTCTGCTGGTAACTGAACCACCATCTAGTTTACTAGGTTGTTGACCATAGAGTAATGTAGTTTACAGCCTGTAGTATACCTCAAAAAAGATTCAAATTATGCATATAAAGATATTTAATTACTACTCAGTACTAGTATAATGCTCCTGATGACACCTTAAAACTCAAGAAAATATATAATATGAGGACGGTTTAATACCTCTCTTAGAGAAATACCAGGATAGTATAATATTCCTGTCCATAGGGGCTGAGGAATTTGATATTCAAACCATGCAGTATTGCTTACAGAGATCAAAGTCAAGCCCTCTGTCAGTATGTGTGCATAGGTCATGTAGTGTGTCCCCAATAAGGTCATATGGGACTAACTCGAGTGTCTCTTGTTCACGAACCATTATAGGCTACACATTGTAAGCCTGGTCAACCAGTCTTCCATGCTACCATTATAATTGTTCCCTGTTTTCCTTATATTCACTATTGGACTACTTACATAAGCACTGAACCTGTAACCCATACTCCGTACACATGTAGACTGTCCTCATTCTCGACATATACACAATGGTCCTGTTAACTTGTGTGACCACTCAGTGAGTCCTATAGATGATGGGCTTTCACGCATACTCCATATCACTTACCATCCCCCCAGATATTTATCTAGTATTTTTCCTTCAATCTCCTGAAAGCCTTTGCCTATGCTCGAAGTCTTCGTTGATGATGTTAGATTCGATTCCGCCAACCTACAATTATCTTGGGTGCACCTCAGCAGGATACCCCAGCTCTCCATGCTCTCACTCTATCACTTACCAGCATTCCGATGGTTTGGTCAATCGGAGAATTTGTTTGGTCTTATGTATCTCAGTTTATCAGGCATCAACAGCATTACTCCGCAGATTTTCAAACTACTTTTGCGTTGCAGTCCACAATTGGAGTATTTCATATGGAACCATATCCCAGTGAAAAGTTGGATCGACAAACCACTAAAAACATAGTGAGACGAGGACCACATCTGGAAAGTTGACACGGGCGGCTAAATGCCTATCTAGCTCGTCGACGTGCTAGATAGCGCTACCTTGGCTAGGACTGCTAGGGCTCGCTAAGGATCGGTAAGCTCTCCCTCTCTCCTTCTCTCACGTTATATTTTTACGCAGACTGCGAAGCGCAGGTTCAACAAGTCACGTGCGGTTCTCACCGCCTTCGTCTCTCCAAGTTACACTGTGTAAGTGGAACTACTGCTACAACCTCTCTCTACCGAACTGCACAGCGAACTATGATCTCCACCATATCCATTCCAACATGCTTACGACCATAGCACCGCCTCTACCATCTGGAACTCCTGAGATTGAGTCCTCAAATGTTTCTCTTCAAGCAATCCGACCTTCCTGTCAGATGTGCCCTTGTGCTCTCGTCTCATTGTCTCTTGCGTCTGGTATCTTGCCTGGTATACTGGTTTATGTTTGATCACTCTTTCTGCTGTCTATCTGTCTGGTTTATCGACGACTTTCTTTGGCTAATTGGCTCTTTGTTGACTGTCGATGTGGACTCACAAGGTTAGGCATAGGAGATTGTCGGGAAGTCATTGTGTTCGGTTGGTCTTCAATAATGGTACGTTGTATTAACACTTTAATCAGTTATAAGGGACTAATCATAAATGCCATATCTAGGTCATTTGGTCTTACAACAAACTCAAGATCCTTGGAAGATTTCAGGTATGGCCTGTTGTGTGCACACGGCCGCCAGCCAATAACCATAGTATTACTTGTTGTATTCCACTTATTACCATTGGTGTATGTATCTTAGACATCTATATAATATATTAAAATCCCGTTACTTTTAAATTCGAAAAATATAAATTAAATATTTTGAGCTAGATAGCTAGAAGCCCTAGGTGGTTCAGTGTTGAGCTATATAGAACTAGCTAGGTGCTGATCGGCAGCCCAACTATGTCGGCAAAGCTCTCGCTAAACACGCTAGGGCTACTAGGCAACGGCGGATTCGCTAAACACGCTAGGCAGGTACCTAGACCACCTAGCACTACCTAGACTTTGTCAGATTTCGTGATGCATCGTATGTTGTTAAATATCTCTTATTCTTTCAAAGTTTGTTGATGTAAAATTCGATGCAGAAATCCTCACAAAGACGCGGTTTTAGTCATATTTGCCAATGCACTTCGTCTCCCACCACCGGAAATTGACGTGGAGGATAGTCTCTTTGATCTCGGAGGTCACTCTCTAATGGCAGAAACCGCCGTCAGCCATTCGATGCGAGCTGAACACGAATCTTTTAATGGCCTCATTTTTCCGCCATCCCACTATTAAAGCTGTTGCTACTATAGTTTCTTTGCAGACAGAGCATGCCAGCGGAGAGCACCCTGTTTCCGAGAATGCAATTGATCTTCTCAAACAAACCATTTACTTTAACACAGATCATCCCGGCCCAGCTTTGTTTATGTTCACAGAAACGACAGGTTTTAGAGGTGTTTACACATCAGCCGTTGAAACAATTGACACCAAGATTATTGCCTTTGAGGATGAAGGATGGGGAAATACAGAGAACCACTCAAATGACACCATTGAATCTATTGGCAAGAACCTGGTGCAAAAGATTTTCCAGATACAATTAACAGGTCCCTTCTATCTGGCTGGCTGGACAACTGAAGGCGTTGGGCCACAACATTCGGCTCCTTTCAATGTTCAATACGAGCATATACAACAGTCTTCTAGAAGTACCTCAATGGAGGCCTGGCCTGGAGCATTTATTAACTATTATCCCGTTGAGAGACCTGTGGCTGACTCAAATTACTTGTGTTAATGGCTTGATATCTAAATACAAGATTGGGTGGCAGAAGTACTCTGGAAACGTGGTTTTGGTGAAGGCCTTGAAAGGAAAACAGGATCAAGATGGCATTGCAACCCCATCTAATGATTCAGCAAACGGATGGAGACCTTTCTTACCTCAATTGGTCATCCATGGTTTTGATTAGACCCATAGAAGGATGTTTAGTGGTGAGAATGGAAAAGAAATGGGACGGCTGATCTCGAAATTGATGCATGATGCCTAACAGTAGACCCTTTTTCACCAATGTGGTACAGGTTACACCTACATTGTAGAATTAGAAGTTTTATATACCTATAAAATGTTCCAATTTTTCTTTTTTTTCTTTTTAGACAAACTAGCATCGGCCCATTAGCCATTTTCATCCTGACTTCATTTTTTCGGAGTTTGTCCTTCCACAAGCAGGCCTCTCTCAGTGTGTCCACGAACTTCAAGTAGTTATTTTCAGCAAAGATATCAAAGAGATAAATCATACACCACAGGAACCTCAGTGCTTTCTGTACTGTACCCGCAATCCTGACCAGTCCTAACTATCCGATCAGGTGGAGGCTCAACCTGATGATTGCATGATGATGGCCTGATGGATACCTGACGAACTTACCTGTGACCTGACCTTAGCCGGACCATTACTGACATTCTGTTCATGTCTCAGAAGGATAAAAATACAGAAATATGGCTGGGATGAAGAATGCTTGCAAAACTGCTCAGCGAGCAATCAGTGACTCGGAGGTGGCCGTTCAGGCAATGCAAGTCTGTATAGTGCTTCACCTCTTCTCTATTGGAGTACATACTCCTTGAAATGGTCTCCTGCATTTAAAGTTTAACTTCGAATATGATTTTTCTCGCATGTTTGTGAAGGCCTTCTGCTAAACCTGGATGACGGTTAACAGCCTTATCTCCACCCCCTGTTTTTTTTTTACATGACCATTGCTATAGAATCGAAAATTATTCATTTATTATCTATTCTTCTGAGAAATAGTTGGCCCAATTTTCATCAGCATGCGCAGTTTCCTGCAGGGTGATAGGATCCTCTTCATCTCCATCCTTTAAGAATGAAAGTATTTTCTCTAGCTTTTATGCTGTGTGGAAATGCCTTCTAAGATGAGTGCCTGTGCAGTCTCAGACCGTGGCCTAATTATGCAGTCAAAGTCCTCCACAGTTCTGTTCATACCGGGAGAATATTAATAACGAGTTAAATAATCACTAGTGGCGTTTGAAGGTACATACGACAAGATTCCAGAACCCATTGTATATTTCACCGATAATTCTTTGCCAGAGGCATCCCTTGGCGGTAAAACCTCAAACACTTGGAGAAATGAGGCAGTCATGATGAACAGAGAATTATCGGCGAGAAATCTACCCGAGCATATTCTATAATGAAAAGAGGTTCAGCGATTTTTTCATTATTTAGTCACCTATCCAAGTACTTGCCTCCGACCAAATCCAAAGCTTCCTGTCGCAGATGGGTCTCTAACACCGGATTGGAGGAACCTTTCAGGACTGAACTTATCGGGGTTAGATCCAAAATTATCTTCGGTATGAAGCATATGCCTGTGCTGAGTCAGCATAGGGTTTATAGGTTGGGAATAACCCTTACCAAGCATTTCCGAACACAATAGTTCCTTTTGGAATAAAGTAGCCCTCGACAATGTCATCTTTCGCCGTTGCATGAGGAAACGAAGCAGGGACAACTGGTTGCCATCGGAGGATTTCTTTGCAGAGTGCTGCAATATACGGCAGCTGGCTTCTATCGTCAAATTCCGGAAGGCGACTTCCTCCCAGCACTGCATCCAGCTCTCGTTGAGCCTTGCGTTGAACATCGGGGTTCAAGGCCATTGCTAGTAATAATATTTTTAATGAACCAGCTACCTGAAGGATTTACCATGTAAGGGATGTTTCCCAGAATGCCATTAGGAGAACATACAGTGTCCGTACCCGCCATATATAACACAGCCGCGGTGTGCTTGATAGTTTCCTCATCTTGTGGATTTAAATGTCCTTTATCAAGAGTAGTATTCTCAAGAGAAGACCTCACATAGCATTGCTCTGCTGTACCGGTAACCTAGCGAAGTCAAATGTCTTAAAAAAAAAAAAAGAAAAAATCGACATACTATCCCACGTACCATTGCATCCTTTATGGTGCGATAGGGAACCTCTAAAACATCATTTGCATATTGCTTCCATACTCGTGCTTTTCGCTGAAACCTGGTACCTGGGACCCATGCGGGAACATATCTAACTGAATAAGGATAAATGGACCAATAAACTTTAGTGAGAAAGTCCTGAACTTACGAAAAGGCAGGACATCCACAAGGAATGCTCCGGGGGCGGAGGCCTCTGTTATTGCGAATAGCAGCCGTTCAGCGACCTCGAGGTAAGGATCTTCCTTTGATTTTGGACGAATTCCGTAGGTAATCTGATTATTTTTATTTTTATTTTTATTTGTTTTAATCAAGTAAAAACTGAGTATATGCTAGAATCAGACTAACCTGCATAATGACACTCCCAGCGAAGTGTTTGAAATGCGTAGAATATTCCTTAGGGTTACAGAAGATATTGTACAAGAGCGTACTGCAGGTAGCCTTGTTAAGGAAAACTGATACTTGTTTTGGTGACTGAAAGTAGACGGACCGTGCACACTGCAGCTGGGCCGGCTTGTATGCCTCACATGCCTTTGGACCGAACCATTCCGACAATTGTCGCCGGTAATGAATAAACTTCTCTGTGTATTGGAAGAAGGGAAAGGCCCAATGCTTCATTCCAACCCTGAATATCCGGGGGACTTGTGAGTCCAGAATGTGATACCGATTATGCAGTGAACGCACTTACAGCTCATTCAGCATCGTAGACGTCGGTCTATCGTTGTAATTGGTTGCCCGTTTGTCAAATACCTCATAGGAAAGTCTACGAGAATTCACAAAGAGTACTCCTTGACCGAAGAGCTTCAGATACACCAGTTCACCTGAATTGGCAGTTAATCTAGGACTCCGAGACTTCCCTTATAGTCATAAGTACCGTATTCCTTCGCCCATTTGGAGTATGTTTCCCATTCTCTGGACATTGGCAGGTCCAAAGCGTTTCCAATTATTAATTTCCCCTTTGGACCGGGTGGAAGCCGTGTGCCTAGTACGTGTTGTCATAACGAAAACTCGAACTGAAGTTGACGAAGCAACAAACCTCTTGGTGTGCTCTCACCCCAGAACAATCGAAATGCAAACACACACGAAAGAAGTAGTACAAGCTGCAATATCGTGAAGAACATAGCAGAAGGTATGTGGTTGGAACATTAACGCGAGGCTCCATGTTTATACCTGCAGATGCAGCTTCTACCGAGCCGGGAACATTAATGTTGACATTAAAGTTCCCGGCTCGGCGGACTTCTTCTTTCCCCGCGATACGAATAAGATCCGGCAGCGCTGCATAGCTCGGTGCCGGACATGATTTTTCCCGTCGGGAGTTTGAAATCCTCCGTCTTTCATGATATACCTCGTAGTCGCTACTGGCACGGAGGATGCCGTTGGAAATCTAGCCGTTTACCAAAAGTGAAACGGTCTTCGCACGAAAGTTCGGAAGCCTTCAAGTCCCGATTCATTCCTCCGGTGAGATAGTTCTAATGTTAGCATTAGCCAAAATACTTAGTGTTCAGTCTGTCCTAATGTACTTAAGTTCACTCTTCGTGGTATATCAGGTTAAAGTCTTTGTACATGCTATCTGACATCAACTGAGTTAGAGGACTTTTCAACCTGCATAGATGCTGTCATAGAAGATCTCTGAATTAAAAGCCTCCGCAATCAGATACCGACAATGTTCATCTATGCTCCTTGTAAATAGTTCAGCATTGTATCCACGGTAGTATCAGCTATAGTGTAAAGCAAATCGTGCGAATAAAGCCACCTATAAACTTCAAATGTCATTAATGAAAAACGAAAAACCGATGCTCGGAACCCTATACCTAACGTTCTTAACCTGGCGCCCGTGGGGCTTCGTAGAGGTGGGAATGTGAGTTTGACATCATAAGCCCCCCTATTTTTCCCTTGCACTAGCATGGAAGTAGCCTCAATTTGTATTTTTTTTTCTGTGTATGGAAAAAGGAAGAGTGTTGTGTTTTCGATTGGCGAATTCTGAGCCTACAACTTGAAGCTTAAAGCAGTACCATCATCTCGCCGCAGCCAAGTAAGCAGCGTTTATACAAGCAATCGTTCGAACCAGCCGTATAACTACATCTATGTGTAGTTCATCCTACCGACGTTGACCGAGGTAAACAAATGAGACCGAATGAATGATTTCGGCAGTATTACGCCAACACCGACCTAAAGGATGAGGGATCTTGACCACTACGTCCTCCATGCTGCATATGGTGTGAACATATGACGATAGTGACTCCAGCCGAGTATGCCATGCAAACGTCAATTTCCGCTGGATCCGCGTCCACGCATATACCCACCTACCAACGTTGTAAGTGGATGAGAAGAATATCGTAATGAAACCTGGGCGTTGACGGTGGTGAATTTCGAAATAACTGGTTTCGTGGCGAGGACCACGGCAATCCCGTGGACAAGTGGACGAGGAGCAATAACGTGGTCGAGAGGTTGATGCGGTGACACTGACAGAGATGCTTGTGGAAGTTATAATGGCGGAGGATATGCCAAGGAATATGACAATAGTTTGCGAGAGTGTTTGGATCAAGGCGGAGGGAAGGCGCAATCGCCGTGCCGTCATCGACATCGGGGATGGACTCGTAGACGACACTTGATTCCATGAGATCGGACTGCGTTCAGCGCATAAGTATGTCACACAAGATCTTTGCCGATGACTTGCACTGTTCGAGATCGCCTAAAGAGTGAGAGGCGGGTGGTTTGCTGGCTTCGCTCCCATTGCCATCACTCTCCGCGCCATCTCAGTCGGTAGCCTAAGCATCGTCGATGATGGATCTGTTATGCGAACAAAAGCTGAGCTTGATGACGTCATGGTACGAGACGTCGCGATAGCTTCACCTCCAGAGTCGCGTCCGATGACTCGAAGTTCGAACGGAGCAGCCTCAGATTGCGACTGGCTAGGAACCCAAATTATCCATATGTATAATCGACTCAGCATTAATATTCAGGTTTCTCTGATGGGGCGAGATGCGAACCAAATCGTTCGAGTCATTTCTATCCCGACATTGTCTCTTCCTAGAAGCTAGAAGCCTCGTGTCCACTCCGACTCATCTCGAGATGTGCTGACTATAATGTGCGTGATGCTTCGAGGTGGCGCATTATGCAGATCCGCTACAGGATGGTCGTTATGCGAGGTTGGTAATGCCGGGTAGACGATTAGGTCGTGTAGCTGAAACCCGTCATGGATAAGATGCTTGTCAGTGTTCGCGTGTGCTTTAGGTTGGTCTCGTGGACGCCCAGTGAGAACTCAAACAGAGCGCCACCGTCGCTAAATTTAGTTGTGCACGCGTCGCTCCAACCAATCCTGCTGCCGCTTCACCCAATGCTTCACCTCAATTTCCATATACGATAGAGCGACAGAAAGGCGACAACTGCGCAACCAAAATTAGCGACGGTGGCGCTCTGTCGCTTCTGCACAAACTGTCTATTACTATTGGCCCATTGACCGGCGGAGTTGGCTTACGTGATCCATCTCCTAGTTCTCGTTGTCTACTTGTCTGTATCTCGCCTCTTATCACCACAATCACCTTTAAGCTATCCAAAGTCTCTTTTTGACTCCAATACACGTCAGATTCATTTGGAGACTAGACATGGAACTCCCTGTTACCTCGACGCAGCGACGCGTTGTCTGCAAGCCACGAAGCACCCTATTTCGTCCATCTCAAGACTGAACCGGTATGTTTCTTGCTTATACGTCTTCTAGCATGTTTACTGAGATTGTACTAGTGTATCAGACTGTCAAATTTCTCACTGATCGAAGTTGCCGACCTGTGCACCGTCCCGTTCTACCTGCGACGGATACCTCGACGTCTACTATCCTAGACGGTATTCTTTCCCAGAAACATGTGGATGACATCGGATACTTTCCCCGTCTTTCCATTATGTCTATTACGAGGCCAGTACCGCTCCAGGAAGCCGTTGAGGTATGAAGGGTTGGTGCTATGATGAGCACCAATGGAACGCATCTTACGCGGACATAGGTACGGTTCAAGCTCTCAGTCTATGATTCTATTGCTGAGGGTATCATCAGGTATAAGTCTTGAACAAATCCATACATATCTGCCACCCACCGACCACAACGCGTGTCCTATCCTGCCTCAAGTTTGGTTATTCAAAGCAATCTTCAGCAAGCTGTTAACAAGTTTCACGCTTAATCTCTTCCTGAATTAGTGAATGAAGGTTGCGGTTTCTTGATGGACCTATTAGGAGCTCTCCTGGTGGTGTTGGAGGTGTTGAGATGTGGGTCGCTAAGGTGCGTCTCCAGTTGCTCTTATATCTGACTTCCGCTGACTGTGCTTCTGCAATAGGCCTTTCTATCAGGTGACTCTCAACGATCTATTCCGGTACAGATGTTCAAAAACATCGTGTATGGTCGCCATCAGAGCCTGACCCGCCTGTCTCGCCTGACCGCTCAAGCCCACGCGTTCCTGCTCCAAGTGCTTTCCTTTGACAACGCTTCAAGATGCAAACTGGAGTGTCAACATATGCTGCAGCTCTCTTTGTCGTTTCCAGCCCCCGTAGGCTGCGCGGTCAACTCGGCGATGAGGACTGGGACGAAGCAACGGGTTCAGCCTCCGGTAGCATCCTGCTGAGTCGTCAGTAGCTTGTTCAGAGAAGTATACGATGATTCCTGGGCTTCCTCTGTATCACGATAGCAATAGGGTGGGATGATCCACTTCAGGATGTCACAGTAATCCAAGCCGAAACTACAACCAGTACTTGTCAATGATCATCGCATCGTTGGGAAACTGCAATGGAAGGTTTACCAATACGCATCCTTCCTTTCCAAGCGTTACGACTCTTTTGTCTCTATTGTATGATGAGGAGCATGTGGTCGCGACACTGATTCTGCACAAGTACCGGTACGATCCGTGGCGTCGACGTGACAGAAGATGTGGTAATCGGTCGCGTTGGGGATTGGGAGAACGCTGGAACGGGTCCCCTTGGATGCCGGCTGTTTACGGAATAGGTGCGAGGGTATTTGGTAGCAAACCATGGCTTCAGCACGCGGCTAGTTTACGCAAAGTCATTGACACATTGGCTTCTCTTACTCTGCCGACTGAGCCGCACGGAAGAGATCTACGACGGACAATATACGAAGGTCATCTATTGGCTGCTGCTCTACTTCTCGCTAGCGGTACTCTGCCAACGAAATCTGAGGGTCACACTACGCCATAGCCCGTCCGGTACCTGTTAGATACCCCGCCGGTCGTGGGCAAATGGTGTAACCTGACCCCGGGCAGACCTCAGGTACGCCTCTTGGCAATCGGCTATCAGTTGCCAATCTGCCAATCTGTAGCAGCCAATACTTGTACATCTAAGCCAATATTTCCGCCCGACCTGCCCTAACACCATCCATCCACCGGAAATATTCCCACTACATCCTTTCTTTAACCAATAAGAGAATCACCAGTTGTTATATAACCCAAAATGTGATGTATTTCTATAACGAATAGCCAACAATTATTACAAGCAAATTTATATACATTGACCACCTGCCCGTCCATCCTTGAAGACAATCTATATACTTTGATGACCAGTACCTTGAAGAGGGCAGACAATAGCAAAGAGTTATTACAAGCAAATTTATATACATTGATCACCTGCCTGTCCATCCTTGAAGACAATCTATATACCTTGATGACCTGTACGTCCTGCCTTGAAGAGGGCAGACAATAAACCCTTTAACACAGCCTCATGACCGCTTCAGAATTCCACCCCGCTTGCTCCCTCCACATTAGCCTTCAAGCTGGCCGTACTCAACACCATGTCAGCCTTGATCTTCCCACCCAGAACGGCAGCAGCCAGAACATTCATGTAGCAGGATACCCAGGTGAAACCAACTGCACTGAATAACCACACCTGCTCAGCATAATCCCCTGGCAATTGTTGAATATGCTCCATTAAAGAGGAGAATGTACGTTGGCTGTCAACCAACCCAAGTATCGTATGTGCCAGTACATCAAGAGGAGAATCGGCGGGGCTGGCAGACACCTTCAGTGCGATGTCCATCCAATCCATGAAGGTGTTCTCCACAACCGAAGGTGCAAGACCCATCGGCGACGGAACCTCAGCTCTTAGGGCAACCTTATGAGCTTCATGGGCAGCATCAGTGTGCTGGTGTGTACGTGCAGCCTTTACCTCCCCATCAGATCCTGCCTCCCCATCATCCACCTCCGAATAAGCTCGCTTGCAGGACTCATGGGCAATGGACACTGCCTGAGTCGAGCCTCCAGCAGCTGGTTGTGCATCAGCCCCTGGTGTAGATGGTCCTCTTATGAGCTTCACGGGCAGCATCAGTGCTCTGGTGTGTACATGCGGCCTTCACCTCCCCATCAGATCCTGCCTCCCCATCGTCCACCTCCGAATAAGCTCACTTGCGGGAGTCACGGGCAATGGACACTGCCTGAGTCGAGCCTCCAGCAGCTGGTTGTGCATCAGCCCCTGGTGTAGATGGTCTCCTCTGGTGGATAGCAGATATCAGCACCATCGGATGGGACTTGGAGGGTGATACACCTATAAGGGGAGTTGATCCCCGGGAAGGAGTGGCAGGCGGTGATAGACACTTTTTGGCAGGGTTCCTAGAACACGTGTGATGGGAAGAGGCGGGAGGAGCTGCGGGAGGAGGAGAGGAAGCGGAGGATATGGTGGAAGGAGAAGGGGAAGGGGATGGGTCCTTGCGGCGAACCGCAGGGCCTGCTGGGGTCGCACTTGTGACTGGACGTGGAATTGGACGGGGACGTGGATGGGTAGCCTTGATAGATTTGGTTGAGGCCTTGGTGGGAGCGGTTGTGGTGTGGACGGCAGCAGAGGCACGGTTGGTGGTGGTGGGGACAACAGCGGCAGTACGGTCAGTGGTGGGAGTGGAGGTGGCAGCGGCGGTGGTGGAGACAGTGGGAGCAGTAGTGGAGACAGCGGGGGTGGTATGGTCAGTGGTGGAAGTGGAGATGGGGGCGGCAGCGAGTGGCAGAATCACAAATAGGGCTCATTTTATCATGAATGCGCTGAAGGTGATTCCATAATGTTGTCTTGACTGCCTGTAAAAGAACTAATTTTTTTACAAATGCCTTTTCGTCCTCTGAGAGGTCGGTGGGTAAGTCTACATGCAATAAACCCAAACTGGCAGTCAGATCCTCCAGTTGTGAGATTGAGTCTTGATGATGCCATTGTAGCTCATTGGTGGCATGGTATAAATCACCCAAAACAGCTGGGTCAAGCCTGCCCAGTTCACGCAGGAATTCCTGCTGATCCAGCTCCTTACTCAATGCCTCAGGTGCCTGTGAGAGGGACTCAGCGGTCTTCTGGCTCTCAATTAAGGTGGCAAGGTTTTGATTGGCAGCATATGCAGAATCTACCATTCCTGTTGGTTAAATCAAACTATAAAGTAATATAATACACCTACATGCTGTAAGGGAGACGAGCTCCCTGCACTGCGATTCTAACATTAGATAGATAAGATATGCCATTTCTGTTTTGCCTCCGCTTTCTTCACACACGCATGTCATCGCCGACTTCCCTTCTCCTTTGTATGCCTCCCC